>PVKS010009405.1:40855-64337 GCA_004027875.1 Aplodontia rufa
AAAAAAAAAAAACAAAAAAAACCAACAACAACAAAAAGTAACTACAAAGGATCACAGTCTTAAATGAGAGAACACTATAAATACTACAAAACATTCAGAAGAAAACTGCAGAAAATCTCTGTGACCGTGGGTTAAGGAGAGACTTCTTTAGACCAGCCCAGGTCCAGGCAGGGAAATTGGACCCCAACTCTTGGTGGAAGACTGCGGAGGCTGCATGGTGGAAGGAACCAACGCAGCCATCTCTGCAGAACAGACTCTCTCACTGGCTAAGCCGTGGTCTTGTGTCTCTCATCAAACTACAAGCTCCACCACCAAGGCAGCCACATTCTTACCAGTGTCCATAAGTCCACCACATGGTCAGCCCTGTTTTTAAAACGAATGAATGAACAAGTTGTCATATCTGCACACAGAAAACAACAACCACTTTCAGGTCCCAAGTTATTAAATAATGAAACTTCACCTCATGACTGAAACCAATCGTGATTTACACTACTCTTCCCCTTTAAACATCATCACTGTTTTCCTCACAAATGCCACTGTCATAATTCACATGCCACAGTATACAAGTCTATCTACCAGCTCAGGGCAGTCCAGCAACGCTGAGGATACAGTCGTATCCCAGAGAGCTGTTCAGCAGATGTGACAGCTTCTCCAAAATAAACTGTCTGGAAAGGCAAAATACCAAATGTTCTTTTTCTTCCTCCTGGGCATGCAAATTACACAGAAGTTCTCCTAATCACTGTGGTACAAGTCACATGGAAGCCTTACATTCACTTCTGTGACAGAGGTGGAGATGTAGACCCTTTAAGTGATCACTTTATTAGCAACGGCAGGGTGTGGGAAGGGTCAGAACAGGTATCAGCTGTTCACAGGACGGGAAGCTCCCTGCACAGTGCCCTGGCCCTCAGTTCCCTGAGGTCACATCTTCCTTGTATTTGCCATGCTCTGGGATCATCTGTGAGTGTTTTCACTTCCCCTGAACCCATATTCCTCAAGTGTAGGGACACTTTTATTCATGTTCACATATCCAACGCTAGCAGAGGGCTGTGCCCAGGGCTGGCATCAGTGGGGCTATGGAGAACAATAGTTTGCAAGGTGGTTTCAGGGTCACATAAAAGCTTAACAGCCTGGAGTCATAAAACCTCAAGTAGTGACCACAGTCTTCAAACTCTCCAGCCATGTAAACTCTGAAACGCCATCTCTCACATGTAAAGAAGAGATGAGGCTAAGATGTCACAAAGGCACTGAACCATCTACTTGACAGGACCAACATGAAGCTTTTTAACAGATGAAGAGTTATCAAGGACTAAAATGAAGAAACGACTGTAAAGTATTGTTAACTAGCAACACAGGCTGTACTCACAGGGATGAGGAACTTCTTGATCTCCTCCAAGGCATGGCCCATCCGGGCATAGGCTTCCGCTGGGGGCGCGAAAACTTCGATGAGGACATGGAGGTCATCATTGAGGTGGAAGTACTTTGCTTCTCCACTCTTCCTCAACTCCTCCTCCTGAAGAAAGAAAAATCAGGTTTAAAAATGTCAGTATAAGAAAACAAAGTGAAAACTCCCCAAAGCTTCTCCGCAGTGGCTGTCACAGGAGACACACTCAACAGTGAACACTACCCGAAGGCAGAGGTTCAGACTGTAACTGGGATCCTGCCACTCCCAGGCTTCCTCCTGCCGCTGAGGCTGGCCCACAGGAGCGGGAGGGCCACCTCAGCTCTCTGTGCCTCCTTGGTGTTTCTCTACCTGGCCGAACTCCCAGCTCCCTGCGCTCTGGCCACACCATGCGCCCCTGACTCTGCCCCCAAGCACTACCCATGGCATAGCTTCAGTCTACTTCGCTCTTTCTCCTTCCCCCTGGAAGCTCATCACTGTGGGGCAGACATCATGACTGACTGGTCCAGTGAAGGACTCCACACATCTAGACAAGCGAGTGGTATCCAGGAGGTGCTGGACATGTGGCTGCTGAGTGAATGCTACAGGTCATAGGTTCATTTCCCTGTTCATGTGCATATCCCCGACATGCCAGGCACCGTGACAATAAACAGTGAGCAAAGAGTATGAAGTGTGATTTCATACAATTATGACAAAGTTTGAAGACTTAAAAATTCCACACAATTATGGCAAGGTTTTTGATAGATTTTGTTTACATAATGAACTCCAGGGAACATTAGGACGAGGGAAAACAGTTGGCTAAGGGACAACTGATTTGTTTCTATTACCTACCTTTTTCTAACTAAATTTCTATTACTAAAGTTCCTGATTGTAGAATCACACATCCTAATTTCTAGACATGTCTAGGGTGATTTCTGAAGGGTGGTATATCTTCCTTTTCATGAAGTCTATCTTGTAAGAGAATCCCAGGAATTCCTGCAACAGCTCCTCTTAACTCCCACATTATCCCAGAGACCATCAGTGCAAGTGCTAGAGGAACACAGGCCCTTAAGGGTTAACTAATTGAAATTATTATAAAGAAAAGAAAGACTAACAATTAGAGTAGAAAAGGACATGGGATTTAATGAGATGATCCTGAATTTTGGCTACCCTGGTCACCAGCTTTGTGAGATTAGAAAGATTATATGTAATCTAATGGTTAATTTGCAAAATTAGTTTGGTGGTAACACCTGCACATTAAGGCAGGCTCACTAAGATTACAAGGGATAGCTTTACTACATAAGTGCCTGAAAAAAGGAATTAATACATATACTGTCTGATACACTGCATAATATACAGTAGGGACTCAATAAACGCTAGTTCCCTTCACATTTATGAAATGTGAATTAGAAACTGAATGAAAAGAAGAAAAATAAGGGAGAATAAATATAAGTTGCCATAATATTCCAAACATTTCCTTGGAAATTTTTGAGTTTTATATAAAGAGTATTTTTTTATGTCAACTAGTGAACAATTCAAACATTTGATCAGGAATCCCATGTTTCATAAATGAAACTTTAAAATTTGAATTTTGTGCACTGTGGTTCATCTCATAGCACAAAATTACTGAAAAAAAATCCTATCTTTTCCTAATATGATTGCAAAATAATGACTTTACTTACAGATTACGATTGTTGCTTCCCATGTTCCCATTTCTACCATACACCCAGGCTGGGAAAGGGAGGCTGTCTTACACAAGGTCACTACTGCAATCCCACAGTGAATACTCAGTGACTCCACTGTGGAGAGGAGCCATGAGGAGTTTGGGAAAAACATGGTCTCTGAAGCTCTGCCTATAAATGCCAAATACAGCACTTAGAATGTGCCTGAGGTCAGGTGACTTCATCCTCATCTTGAAGGGGTGGTTTTAAATGGGGGTGAACGTACTGCAGCATCTCACAGGGCTGTTGCAGTAAGGAAGAAGATACCTATCACCTAAGTGTCTGCACGTGAATATGGGAGGATAATAACTCATCATGTGTGGTAAAGCAGTGACACAGGGATGTGGGCAGAACATCCAGCACGAAGCCTGGTGCAAACAAAGCCTCAGCAGACCGCAACTCCAACGGCTTAGGGACAACTGATTCATGTCGCTGAGACCCCTACCATTTCACCAATGTGCCAAATAAACAGGAAGTGAATTAAGCTCCAGTTCGATGCCTTCAAACAGTTAGGACTCTGAGAAGCAAAAGGGATGAGAGACTTTTAGAACGAGTTGTTAATACTAATGTGAATGTAAACATTATTAACTGAAAATTTCTGCAGACTGAAATTAAACTGGTAGAAAGGATCAGTTGAAATTGATATTCAAGGGCTCAAGCAGTGAGGATCTCATTATTATATAGCAGCTGGGATACCTACAGTAAGCACTTAAGTAGCACACCTGTTACATAAGTCATGATATCACCTGTGGTCATCAGTGGACTGCCATCAAAGGATGAAACGATGCACCCATCACAGCATGATGGGCAAGGCTCCCAGGGTGCAGCGAACTGGGCTGCTTCTTACTATATTCGACAGCTTGAAGGAAACAGGACTAGGGCTTGCTATAGTTTGGATCTTGGGTGCCCCCAAAGGTCCCCGTGTTAAAGGAGATGCTCCATCTTCAGGAGGTGGGGCCTGGTGGGAGGTACTCAGGTTACTGGAGGTGTATCCTTCAAGGACAGAGTAGGACCCAGCACCATGAGGGGAGAGGTTTTGCTCTGCTATGTGCTCCAGCCTTGATGTGCTGCCTGGCCACAGGCCTCAAGCCAATGGGGGCAATCAAACATGGAGCCAAAATAAAGCTTTTGTAAGTAGATCATTTCAAGTATTTGCTGTAGTGATAGACAGCTGACTAGTGCAGGGCTGAGTGCCATCAGTCCAACACCAGAGAACCCTAGATGATCTTAGTGCTCAAGCTGAAAGCTGATGGAACCATCAACGCAGAGTTCAACCTTGTGCACCGCTGGAAGACAACAGGGACTTGTCCCGTCTTTTCTGTGAGATTTAGGATAATGTCTGATTAACAGTGAAAATCTGAGAGTGGGAATGGCAACTTCTGAGGGATTCAAATAATTCTGAATACCCAATGATAAACCCCTGGGCCTTCCACACCAGCAGAAGTGTATCCAGTGAGGCTTTTCCTGCACTGCCTGGATGGCAGAGATGACCCTGAAAGCAGGTGGCCATTTGCTTGCTTCACTCCCACTTCCGCTTACTGCCTCCTGGCTGAGGAGAAGCCCCTACCATACATTTGCTCGTAGTTCCAGAGAAGAACTGAGTTAGATCCAGAGGACGAGGCTACACAGTAGCCCCCACAGCTCCCAGTGAGTGACGTGTCCTCCTCATCTTCCCAACACAGCTCTGAAACCTTTCACTGGAGTGAATGTACAGTGAGCACTGACACAACTGACTGATCAAATGCTGTTGTACTGAGCGCCACAGTCAGAGTGCGGCGTGTGAAATCAGGAAACAGGTGACCTGGGTGCCAGTCCGCAGACAGCAAATCCACAATGTATGTCCTTCCTCTAGTTGCTAATGGAGTAAGAACGATCAGTCAATGGAAATCCTCCTTTTGATCTGTGACCCATGTGGTTAAACCACAGAAATGAGGGGTTTATTGAATGGGTGATAAGCAGTCTAGCAAAGTGGTCCCTGTGCATAAGACAGAGTGCCCAGGCAGGCAAGAGGGCCCACTGTGGCACAAGCTCAAGTGCCTCACTATTGGGCCTTCCCAGTACTGCTGAGGTATTCATAAACAAAGGGACTGCTGGGACAGAGACAGCAGTCATAGACTGTCACAACGCACTCCTCCTTCAAGGAAGACTGGCTTCTGCCATTGCTAAGTGCCAAACATGCTGAAGGCACAGGACAGCCACAAGTCCTTGAAATAACAACATATTCTGATAGCAAGCTGATAATGTTTACAGTCTCATTCACAGGGCAACAGCCAAGTACTTCCTGATAACTGGACATAAAACCTAGATAAAGATTTGCCTCCCTCCTTCACACAAAACATTGCTTTTGATCACTGACTTCTCTTAGCAACAAGCAGAAAGGCAGGAGCATGGGGTCCTACAGGCTTCACTACTCACACCATACACCTCATTACCAGACAGCCTTACTAAGCCTGAATCAAGGTCCCAGCAAGTGTGGAGTACTTTCCTATAAGGTGGACACAATTTCTCACCAACCTGTCAAAATGGGGTTTCATTTTCTCCTACTGTAAGAAAAGATTTTCTAGGAAATTGAAGAACATCACTTGGGACAGCAGTGCCCTGTGAGTAGTGAACAGAACTTGGACATGCATTAGGATCATTGCAAACAGTCGAGTTTCTACCGTGGATATGTATAGGTCTGGGAATCTTTGCTGTCAAACTGTTTGACATCTGAGTCTGATACACATCACATTTTCCACTGCTTGAGTGGAACACCCAGGTGTGATGGTGTCAGAAAATCACGATTTTATCACCTGTCAGGCAAATAACATAACAAACGTTTCTGATTAACCAAGATAATAACTCGAGTTCTCTGAATCTTTTTTCTTACATATAAGAAAAAATGTTGTCTTCTACCATTTTCCCCAAGGAAACTGAAGAGTAATAAGTATGAAATGTCTCATGCTAAGCTCAGAAAGCTAATGGTAGCTATGTTTATTATAGAAGCTATCACTTTAGGTTGACTTTTTTTGTGAAGAAAGTGGATTTCATCTAACTTTCACAACTAAAACTCTCCTTGCCTAACATTTCATGGTAAATGACCATGAAATGTGGATTGGGTTCTTAGTATTATAAATCTTTTAATAATAAGAAAAAAGTGACAAGGGAGATCAATGTAAATGGCACACATTATGATCTGTGGAAATGTCTTTCAAAAATTTAAGTGATCAATAAAAATAATTCAGTAATTTTTAGGTTGTCAAAGAAATAAGACATTTCATGTGAATACATCCAAGTAGAACAATTATGTTTTAGAATAGCAAGCAATAATGGAAACACTTAAAATCAATTTCAGTAACTTCAAAAATGCAAATAATATCAATTAAAGGTCAAAAAGGAAGAAATGAAAGTGTACGCACCATAAACTCCACTACAGTCATGCATTACTTAAGCCCAGGGACATTTTCTCAGACATGCAGCAGTAGGCTTTTTCCTCATGTGAATGCCACAAAACACACTTACACAACGACAACCACAACAGCTGTAGGCAACACAGTCTTACAGGACCTCTGTCACATACGTGGTCCATCACTGACCAAAACGTCCTCATGGAGTACTCGACTGTATGTAAAACATGCACACAAAAAGCCCCAAAGGAACTAGTCTAAAATGCAGTGATGGCGACAACAGATAGCACTTCTTTCTCTTCATAATTTCAATGCCATCATACTACCCACAAGGTGACATACTACTTCTTGAATCAAAAATATAAGCATTAGTGTTGTTAACCAACACAGGTTTAAGATGCTGCATATTTTGAATTTCGCCAGAGTGACCAGATTTTCTAAACAGCATCCCAAGTAGATCACCTTCCATAACATTTTCACGTAATTCTACCTGACACCCTTTGTTAGCTCGAAGAGACTAGGTGTTAACACAACGGATGATGTAAAAGTACACAACATCACCTGACCAAAAAAGCAGCCATTGTGTATAATGCATATTACCTTTGCCTTGTCTCTCATGGAACCTTTTCCAAGGATGGACATTTTTGTCAAGGTTTCTTCTTGTAAACGCTTCAGAGAATTGCCACGTGGACCCAAAAGTTTCCCCACAAAGTTGAACTAGAAAAAACAAACCAACCAACCAAATTTGTAATATCACATGTTAAAGCAGATTACCAAACTTGAATATTAGGAAACACTGTAGTTTGCAACATGTCACTCATTATTAACCAATATTTAAGCTTTCACTATATGCATCAGACTATAATGTTTTCCACAAAACACATAAAGTAGACCTTTATTGTAAAATTTTAAGAGATACACTTTATGCCCATAATTTTAAGCAATGCATGAATTTCATAAATTGTGAATGGAATTAAATTCCCCAGAATTTCTGAACTGCTATCCTGGCTATCAACAGTGTCAGGATTTGAGTGTAGATGACCCACTGTACTATGCACTAGACTGGCCATGGCCAGTGGCCGGGCTCTTCCTCCAGTCAGCACCTAAAACTCAGCGCAGACTGACCCAGATGAGTTCTCAGACACTTAGTGCCGACAAAAGCTCTGCGGTGGGATCCACTCATCTCTTTCAAAGTAACTAGACAGGCATCTAACCTGGATGCCTACCGTTCCTCATTTAACTAGCAGAGTAGAAATAAATTAAGAGGACGGCTTCTGAGGTCAGACTGTCATGCCTTAAAACCTGGCTCTTTGGTTGACTAGCTGAGTAACTCTGGGCAGGTTACCTAAACCTCGTAAGCGGAGACTGATACCACTGGAGCTGTACTGAGGATAAAGTGGGTCCACATAAAAAAGTCACTTAGAACAATGCTTGGCAGATAACAGATGCTAAACAAGTACCTCTTGAATAAAATGATTACTGGCAGGAATGTCAAACAGCTTTTTAAATGCTTTACAATTGAGGTGAACCACAAATGCTTCTGGCTCCCTAATGGAAACTGGACCTGTGCACCAGGAGGAGGCTGCTCTTTCTCCAGTTGCCACTTCTTCAGTGATCTGTGCCACTGTTGTGTTGGTACCATTTTAAAAGAAAGAGCTCCCCAGTTTACCTAAATATGAGATAACTTTCTTGCAATTAGTTAATGCCCTAAAAAATCAAAGTGGTATTTTTGCAGCCACTTTTAGTTTTTTGCTCTTCAACCAAAACTCAAATATAGATTTTTGACTTTCACATGTACTTTTTGCTGTTCAATATTTAAATATTTTAGATACAAAATTTATACTCTACAGAGTTGGTAAAGTCAAGAACTACTACGTAGTGCGTGTGGGGGTCAGTTTGTGACCCACACTATCTTATTCTTGCTACCCATTTCCTCTGCTCCACCTCTCTGGAATTTCTATTATTTAGATACCAGACTCTAGGTTTCTCTCTTATTTGTCCTGACTTTATTTTACTCTCTAGAATATTTGACACCACTTCTTATATACTATTAAAGTAACAGTAGGACGTTCATGTAGTTGTTCCCTTCTGTGGCATTTTGTTTTTATTTTGTAGAAAAAATAGAATGTGTTCTGTTTCCAAGGATGTTAATGCAGTCACCCTCCACACCTGTGAGTTTACGCTATGTGCTTCTTCAGAGGCTTCCTCCTCAGTGTTGGGAGCTGGCTCTTTGCACCTCTGGGCACCTCTGGCAATCCTCAGCTGCCTGCTCTTGGAAACCTAAGACGGGGGCTTGGGAAATCCCACAGCTTCTGCTTTCATCTGCAGGGCTGACACCTGGGTGGGCTATGCGTTTCATTGAAGGGAGTCCCCCGGTCTTGAGAGGAGGCATATACCTGACTGTCAATCCAACGTACTGTCAGAGGATGCGACCCCTTGCTGTGTGACCTCTCATCCAAGCCCGCAGTGGCTTCCATCTGTCTTAGGGCAGAAGACTTCTCCTTCTCTTTGGGAAACCACTCTAGGCTTTCACTAAGGTGTGGAAGGGCAGAAAACTGGCTTCTCACATGGGAAGAACATCCGGCAATCCAGCGACTAGCAGGAACTTGTGACCAAGCCATCTCTTTCCTGTTCTACCCCCAAACACACCTTACAAAAACTGAAGTCTATAATTCCTGAGACTGCATATTTCCTTACACTAAGAAGCATGTTTCCGGTGCCATGTGGCAGGCGGAGGGCAGCACATTCTCCACTGCTGAGGCAGGACCACCAACCCATGTTTTGCAGGCACCTAAATTTCACTGACATTATCTTTTGTTGTCTCACTGTTCCTTTCTGTCTTCACAGATTCTTGTCTTTTTATTCATTTACATACACTGTAGCAGGTTCCAAGGAAGGAGGAAAAAAAATCTCTGTGATTTATAGTCATACTCACATGGTATCTTAAATAGTCAAACATTTCCCAACTGATAAAAATTAAGAGGCTTTAGAAAACATCCAGTTTAAATATCTAAGTTTCTGATGAAGAAAGCGCCATCCACAAACCAATATGGTTTAATCAGGCCACCTGATAAAACGAGGGATTCCTACAGGACACACAAATCAGTAAACCTGACACGCCACACCCAGAGAACAAAGGACAAAGACCTCATTAACACCTCAAAGATGTAAGACAGGCATTCAATAGAATCCAACATCCCTCATGACAATATCACTTAACAAACCAGGTGCAGAAGGACTGGGGAACAGCTGAACACTTCTTCTCCTAGGCCTGGAACACGACAAGGATGTCTACTCAGGCCACTTTCATTCAGCACAGCACTGGAAATCCTCATCACAGCAATCGGGCAAGAGAAAGAAATAAAGGGAGGCAAGCCACCACTGTTTGCAGATGATCACCTAACACAGAGAAAACCCCGAAGACTCCACCAAGCACTATTAGAATGAACCAAGGAGTTCAGCAAGGTTGTAGGATACAAAACCCAACATAAAAGTCAGTAGCAGTGCCATATGCTAAGAGCCAATTATCTGACAAGAAAGCAACCTAACTTATAATAGCTACAATTAACAAATAAAAAGGCTAAGAAAACATTTAATCAAATAGGTGAGCGATCTCTATAGTAAGAGTACAAAAACATTGATGAAAGAAACTAAAGAGGACATATAAAAGTGGGAAGACAGCCTGTATGGATTGGAAGAAACAGTATTCTTAACATGTCCATACTAGCCAGAGCAATCTACAGGTTCACTGCAATCCCTGTTAAATATCAATGACATTCTTCACAGAACTGGGGGGAAAAAAGAATCCTAAAACTTTCATGGAACGGAGCATTACACAAAGCTGTAGTAATCAAACAGTATGGACTTGGAATAAAAGCAGAAGCATGGACAAAAGGAACAGCACAGACACATCCACAGCCAACTGTGTTTCAACGAAGGTTTGAAGACCACACATCAGAAACGACGACGGGCTAATGAAAGGTGCAGGAAAGCTGGATATCAGACTGCAGAAGGACTAACGTAGACCCTCACCTCTCACCAGCTACAAAACCAACTCGGACAGACGGAAGACCTGGGACTAGAAAGTACTACATGAAAACAGGGAAACATTCAGGATGCTGACATGGGATTAGGAAACAAAAGCAGAAATCGACAATTGGGATTAAACCAAATGAAAAACTTGCACAACGAAGGAAACGATGATCAGAACGAAAAGACAATCTAAAGAATGGGAGAAAATACTTGCACACTATACCTCCAACAAGGGTAAATACTGAAAAAAAATAGCAAAAACTCTTGATTAGAAAACAGACATTTAGTTGGGGATTAGCTCAGTGGCAGAGCACTTGCCTAGCACGTGCAAGGCCCCGAGTTCAATCCTAACAAGAATATGAAAAAAAAAGTTCAAGATCACTAATTAAAGTCAAATCAAAACAAGGAGGTATCATCTTGAGTCAGAATGACCCGGAATGCCGTTGGTGGAAATGCAAATTGGTACAGCCACATGGTCCCACCACTGGGTCCGCATCCAAAAGAAATGAACTCAGGACAGAAAAGACATGTGTAGCTCCATGTTCCACATAGCCAAGACATGAACAGTCTACATGTCCATGAGCTAAAGGGTGGATAAGAAAAACATGGTGCATACATACGAAGGATTACCAGGGAGGCCACACAAACAGGGCAGTGCTGTTGTGACAAAAGGGTGGGACCAAAGAGCATTCTCTTAGGAGAGCTTTGCCACACACAGGAAAACAGGTGCTTCCTGATCCCATTCCTGAGGAATGGAGGCCAAGTGGAGTAGGGTGGGGACGGGGAAAGGTTCATTGACTGCTACTACCTACTTAGTAGCAGGTGGGTGCACCACACAGGATGACCGTAGGTGATGATTATGTGACTCACACTTCAAACAGCCAGAAGAAAGGGGTTTTAATGTTTTAACCATAGAGATGATAAATGTCTGAGAAGATCTGTTCAATCTGATTTGAACATTACACAGTGAATATATGTATCAATACAACATGTTACCCCACAAACATATAAAAATGCAATGTTTTTACTATCAACAAATAAATTAAAAAACAGCTTTCAAAATAAATTTTAAAAATAGCTTTCATAAACTGAGTATTCTGCAGATTGGGAAGTCTGATGAATGAAATTATATATTGAGAGACTGAAGAAGGTAGGGAGAACACTGGGTCAGGTATAAAACTATGATGAATCCACTGCATGTCACCTGTCATGTAATAAATTCCTATAATCGAGAAAAAAGAGGTATAGAATCCTATGCATAAAGAAACACATTTTACACAATTTCATATACCTTTAGGGTTTCTTTCTCCATTTTAGCCTTTTGTTTACAAAGTGTCTAAGGGAATACTTTCCCAACCAGAAACATTGATCCTTTCTGCATTCTTAACTCTACTCATCCAATAGTGTGCAACACTTGGAGCTCCCTAATCAGATTAACCTCCTGAGTCTGACTCTTGGTCTCTAACACAGGGACCATATACATACTGTGGGTGTCTGCCGCTTGAGCTGACTCAGAAAGCAGGTAACAGTTACCTACAGAGGCAGTCAGCAGACCACCTCAACTTCATGTCAAAGGAACTTAACTACTGTGGACACATGGAATGCCATCTGAAGATCCCCAGCTTTGCCTGGAACTGATCCCCCTTCATCCACAAAGCTTCTGTAGGAGCCACCACATTGACACATGTGACCATGGGCCACCGAGGTGGGCCAAGGACTTGATGTCCGCCTGGACGTGTGGGATCCTGGGGTTCAGAGCTACCTGTGCACATGTCAGAGCTGAGCTCACAGCACGTGCTTGGGGGCTCACTCAGCTCCTCAAGCTGCAGGTTGCATCACCTCCCTCGGGCATCTGGAATATCCAGCAAGGCTGTTTGGCTGAATAATGACTGGGGTCACTACTGGGTTTAGCATACACTGGCAAAGGCCAGTGACGTCACACTCTGCCCAAGGAATATGTCCTGTGTAAAACACACACGTGACTGTTGAGAAATGCTACTCAGCAGAGACTCACTAACAAGGACCCCTTTCCACTGAGTTTGAAGCCCTTGCTACTGTTCTTCTCTGATTTCGATAAATTCAGTTCCTGTGTGGATTCTTTTAAAACACCCTAACTAGAGTTTAAAAATAAGATTAAGCTGGGTGTGGTGGTACACACCTATAATCCCTGTGACTTGAGAGCTGAGGCAGAACAATCACAGGTTCAAGGGCAGCCTCAGAAACTTAGCAAGACCCTGTCTCAAAATACAAAATAAAAAGAGCTGGAGAAGTAGCTCAGCCTAGAGCCCCAGAGTATAATCCCCGGCACTGCATAACAAGACAAACACCCAGACCAAAACAAAAAGAATCCCAAGAGAGAAAACAAAACCTTAGAGCCAGCTGAGGTCAATATTCTCAGGAAAAGACACAAGTGATGGCAGGACCAAGAGCACATTCTGTATTCTTTAGCTGATGTCAACAATAAGCCACCAGTGCAGCAGTGGCCTCTCACTGGCCATCAGTCCTGCAAGCCTTCCTAAGGGTCCAGTGCTCTGGACTTGTGGAGGTGGTCACTGGGGTGAGCTCCCTCTGACCAGCAACCTGAACACAGCAATCCTAGGCCTGTTTTACCACTTTTGCCAGTGTGGTGGTGTCTGAGAGCCACTAAGATGTCATGGAGAACATCAGACAACCTGCTAAGCACTTGATAGGCTGAATGTCACCTGAGTGCTGTCTGTGCCTTTGAACACCCTTTGTGTTCCTGGAAAGAGCATACTACAAAGGACCTCTGGACCCTAGACTATGCAGATGAGACTCACAGGTGACCATAGAACTGCTTATGACAAGGCCAGACACAGACCCTCCAAACTCCTATTTTTGTCCCATAAAAGAGTAGATGCACTGTTTGTCTCCACTGATCAAACAGAAAACCCCATATGCCCTAGTGTGACTCAATTTGAGTTGGACTTCTTTGACCAGGTCCCTGAATATGACTCACCCACAACCTGAGCCAGCAGAGAAGACCTTCCTAAAAGCCTCTTGGAAGAAGGGCAAGTCAGGATAAAACACTGACTGCTTCACATCCTGCCCTAATTACCCATTCACCCATGCCTGGCCAGCTTCCCACACTTCTTCTAGTAACAGAAAGGCCTGGTCTACCCACTTCCAAGAGGTACGCAGTCTTAGAGACTGCAAAGCCTCCCTCCTGCGGCCGTCCCTTTCCCTCCTGCAGCAACCTTTCCGTGTGGCAACAGTACTTCCAAATAGAGGCTCTCCTTACCCAATTCTACATTTGTTTTTTATGTGATAACTGCATCTGCAAGATAGATTGTGAGACTTAATACATTTCAACATTCATTTTTATAAATAATTTCTTGTACCTAAGTAAATTTATTCCATTAATCAACGTGCACTTACTGATAATTTCATTTATTCATCTGTGCTGAAAGTGAAACTATTATTATTTCCAAGACCAATGGTTTTCCCCAGATGCCAATTACTGTATGATATTTTCGTATAGAACAAAAACTAAAGTTGTAAATAAGTTGGGAACTTTTCAAGTCGTTATGAAAATGACAGAAATAAGAGTAAGCATATTTGAGTTGCACTTCAAAATGTATATATTTGCTGCAATCACTGTGCTTCTCATTGGCAAAGACCAAGTGTCTCTTTGAACTAGTCTTAATTGAGCTAAACTATATTTGTGACTTGACAATGTTCCCTGGGGAACAATTAAGTTGAGCTATCATTTCATAAACAGCTCAACCTCAACAGCATGGCATGGTCTGTATAAAAGTTTCTCCTTCCCTTACCTGGGTGCTCATCAAAGAGCTGACAGGTGAACAAAGGGGTGTTTTCATTAACCCTAACACAACACTCAAAACAACTCATGACCCTCTGCCACCACCGCTTCAGACCTGATCTTCCAGAACCCTGCAGCCAGAAGAAGGTGTCCCTCCCGTCAGTGACTGGTGCCCACACGGCACTGGCCAGGCCTTCCATGTTTGCTGCTCTATTCTAACACCTGGCAGAGAGGCACTTAATAAATGTTCAATTCACTAATTAAATTAAATCTTAATAATTTTACCTCTGGGTCTCACCTCCACCTGTCCACTTTTCTCCTCCCTACTACAACCACCTGAGTGCAGCCCACCATCTCCTCTTATGCAGTGCACTGCAGAGTCATCTCTGCAACCTCTTCTGCCTCTCTCTGTCAGCAGAGGTCTTTCTGAAACACAAAGATGACCTTCCTCTGTCTCTGCTTAGACCACAACTGTCCTGGCTCTGAAAGCCTTCCCTGAGGAAGCCTGCTCACCTTCCAGCCACAGCTCCTGCCTTTGACTTCAGCCATTCTAGATTTCTTTCAGTTTCTCAAAACCTCCATACTTCAAGAACAGCCCATTCAGTTCAGATGTAGACAGCTGGAATGAAAGGTACCTTATTCCCACCCTTAAAGCAGTAAAGAAACAAACAACAACAAAACTGCCCAGAGCGAAAATTAAAATCAAGTCCCAAGGCAAATACCATCCCCAACAGCGCAGACACCTACAGGGAGAGACAGCCCCCATGCACTTGATCAGGGTGGGTGAGCATGGGAACACAAGGTCCTGAAGGACCTGCTTAGGAGGACTCAGTCATTCTGGGAATATCACCTGCAGGACTCCCCTGAGCCCCAGGTGCTCACAGGAAAGGTCAGGGAGCACACCGAAAACACTTCCTGTGCAGCAGGTGGGCCATGTCTACTATCTTACCCTGAACAAAAGCATCTCTACAAGAGGAAGGGCAACACATTATTTTGTTTTGTTCTTTGTAATACTAACAGATACAGCAAGACATGTGTGTGGACGGTGCCCAGCCTCAGTAAGTGTCACCACCACCATAGGGCAAACATGCCCTACATGCCCAGTGGTACAAAGACACCCTGCAACTGAGCTCCCATGCAGGAGGCACAAGATAAATAAAGCAGTCATGCAGATAACAATGCCTGTTAATGGAGAGGCAGGCCCTCTGCTGCCTGAGGGGACCATTAGGTGACACTGGTCTCTGAGGGTTATACAGCAGTGGTGCCCATGCAAAGACCTGGGAATAGGAGTCCCTGCAAAGTGAAGGAAGGGGCGAACATCCTGGCACACTGCAGACTTTCTGAGAAACAGAAGAGCCAGGATGGATGGAGTAGAGGACTCAGTAGAGGAGCCTGACCAGGGAAGAGCAGGCCAGCCGCACCCAGAGGGCCTCACAGGCCAAGGCCTGGATTAAAACACAGGTGCAGCCTGGGCAGTTTCATTCTCTTTAGTCACGGTATACATGTTCCATATTAATATGGATCCACTCTTTTAATAATGGCAACAACTTACATCAAATAAAAAAAAAATCAACTGCAGAAGTTTATGGGCAGCCCAGTCCTTTCTAACAGCTCCCTCCCTATTGCATGCCTTGCCAATTTCTCCAATCACCTCTACTGACATTCCAGCTTCACTCTTCTTTGCCTGCATTTATCTATTATAGAAAAACAAAACAAAAAGCAAACCTGTTTTCCCTTCCTATGCACACGACTGGTGAAAGCAGTGTGTACACCACACACTTCCATGTCCAAAACAACTAATCCTCCAATTCCACCACCTGAATGTCCCACGATTCAAGTGAATTCTGAAACTATCTACCTGCAGACAGCATCAGATTCCCAGATTAAGGGTCCGTCCCCAAGACTGCCACCCTTAGATGTGGATTACAAGCTCCAGGTTGTAGTCTGTGCTCCTGACCAACTGGTCATGAATCGAGGTTCCCACAATTCCCTCTATGGGTTTGCCTAATTTTCTAGTTAGGATATAAACAAAATGGTATGATATTCTGATATAATCTGTCATATTATCTTAAAGGACAAAAGATAACTTCTAATACAGCATTTTGAAACATTTTGATCCAATATGCACATAAAATGCAATAAAATAGTACTGTGTTCAAACTTTCTTCATGGCATCACACAAACTATATTCCAGAGAAATCAGTGAATCCCCATTTGAAAACAACGGATGGGAAACACAATTTCCACACAGCTTTATCTCACTTGGCAAGGAAAAAATTAGTGACAGCAGAGTTCCACTCGAATATTTCACTGAAAGTCGACTTTTGCACAACAACAGCCTTCCACAACATCCATGTTACTTCTTTGCTCACAACTCAGTAACCCAGGCTGGAGTAGGTGAGGGAGTGATTTAGTCCAATTTTTTCTCTACCAAAACACACGAGACTGGGTAACCTTCAAAGAAGAGAAGTTCTCTAAGCTCACTGCTCCAGAGGCTGAAGTCCAGGATGAGGTTCGTCCCTCAGAAGAGGACCTCATGCTGCATGGTAACAGAACAGTAGTGGTAAGAGCACACGGGAGAGACAGGTACAGGGGCAGCCTTGCTTTCTAACAGCCAACACCCCACCAACAACCCTGTACCTTGAAAGCAAGAACGCACTCCCAGTGGCAGTCAAAGCAGCGTGAGCTCCAGAAGAGAATAAACCATACTTAAAACAAAGGTGGTGCGTGCGGCCGAGGGTGCAGAGCAAAGCACGCCGTGGTTCTGTGCTGCAGCAGTCACACTGGTGTTCTAGACGGCCTGCTCTCACGGCTCATATCCTAGTGGTAGCTGGGAGCTGGGAACCACAGTTCTCGCTGTTTCACTGATCCTCCACCAGCTGGGCATCTAGGACTTCTACTTACAAGGCTGGCCTTGGGTGACAGGGCTTTGGCATGCTGTTTGTTTCCCAGACCAGATCAGAAAAGCTGCAGTAGTCTCTCAGTCTCCCCTACAGTCAGACACAGATCCTGCAAAGCATTAATCCTGCCTCACAGTACTGTGAAGTGAGTGGCAGGGCAGAAACAGACTCCAGGGAGGGGCACTGTGCAAAGAAAGAATGCTTGGGGATATAGTCACAGGAAGCCCAGCACAATGCACAACCACAAATATAACTGATAAAGCAGCCATTTATTCACAGGTGCATTTTAACAGTCTCAAATACATAGCTGCTTCTTGGACCTGCCTGTCTACTTGCACAGCTTCTTTACTCTAAGTAGGGGAGCAGAGTGTTGATCTCACTAAGGACAGAGGCCCTGTCTTATTCATCTGCACGACTTGAACGTGGATGATGACAACACCTAGCTTATAACAGGCAAGCAATGTGTCATGCACGTGAAACGGAGTAGCTAACACCAGTCAAAATTAACATCTAAGCAGCAACCTGTGCTCAGGTGTGGCACACTCCACGCAGACACGGAAGAAAGCAGGATCTGCTAGATGGGTCTTCATGGCCAATGACGTCTTCTACGTGAGCATCTTATCAAATCTGAACAGTTGGAACATAGTGGACTAGAGCTGGGCAGAAATGCCTTGACCCTTGCACAGCCTAGGGAGGCGGCAGTGAAGGAGTGGCCTGCTGGAGAGGTGGGTGACAGAAAATACTCCAAGACAACACTGAGACCTGGAGTCACATAACATTTGGTAAACAGTGCAGAAGAAAAGGCAGAGTTCCTCCAACCCAAACCCTCTAGGGTGGGGTGGGGGGCAAACGAGAGATAGAGGGAGAAGCACAAGAGCTCAGTCCTCAGCCACGGTGGGGAGGAGAGAAGACCAGGTTCAACCGTAACAGCACAGCAGGGTCAGTGGAGCTCAAGCAGTTTACCCCGCATGGTGGACAGAAAGCCACACCACACAAGGCAGCCATCATGCGGAACCCAGAGCTGGCCAGCACCCTAAGAGAAGTCAGATCCACAGGGCTTGACTCCACCTCCAGAAAATACCAAATAAAACCAGAGAGGGTGCACCCTGCAGCAGACTTCTCAATGACCCACCTAGGAGGCACCTGCAGAGGGAGCACTAGAGCTGCAAGGAGCCTAAGAGCAGAAATGACTGGGCTGAGGCAGTCGGCTGCCCCTCCAGAAAGTGCTGGCATGGCCCGGGGCCACTGCCTCTGTGGGAGTCTGGACAGAGAAGAGGATGCCTGCAGTTCATAGAGGTGAAAAGTGATTCTCAGAAGCAGGTGGGGAGTGGCCTCCAGGATTCACCACCTCAGCAGTAGGAACTCAGGCAAACCAGCTGAGTCTACTTCCAGGTAACAGGGACTACACCCCAGCAATCTGAGTAGGCCAGGACACTCTGGCACTGCAGACCATTCATGGTGGGCCCGCAGTCACTGTTCCCATACCTGCAGACAGCACCAGGTGCTCTGCCACTTTGAAGAGGACCCTGCGGAGGGAGCAGGTGCAGTCAGATGACAGCCCAGAGCCCGTCATCCTGTGCTTCTGCAGACAACAGAAACAGCCAACAGACCCAGCACCATACCCCGAGAGCATCCAGCCTCAGGTCCTGGGGCTAACCAATGAGAACCAGCGACCAGGGAAGTGGCTCCTGTGTCCTAGCAGTCTGGGGGATTCAGAGCTGAAGAGTGATGGACATCTTCTAAAGCTTCCAAATCCTGATGAAATCTAAACCATGACTCAATAAGAACTTTCTCCAACGTGTTGTGCTTCCCAGCTGGCTGTGGAGAGCTGAGGCATCAGCTACTTTGAGCCTGCCTCCCAGCAGCAGGAGCCTAGACTCAAGCTAAAACTACAGGCTTCTGGCAGGCACCTGCCATGTGACCTGGAGTGTATCCATCAGCCAAAGAGCAAAACAGGCACAGACGATATTGTACCCAGGGAGATCCCAATTGAAAAAGTGAAGAGCAGCCCCCAAGCTTCTTGCATTGAACCTTGTGGCTCACATGAACAGTTGGTGCAGGTCGGAAATCCTGTTAGGTCTCCAGATGTCAGTACACGCCACCCCATCCTAACTTCTACAGGTGAGAAGGGAAGCTGACAATTTTTGAAATCAAACTGGCAGCATGGTAAGCAGTGCAAATAAAGGGGAAGGATTCAACAACACTCAGCCCTTGCTCTCATGCCCAGTACGCACCTCAAGATGAAAAAGACAGTTGAGTTATACAGCAACCACCCAGTTCACTGACTGCTCTGACTACTCAGTGAATACAATTCCTCAAGAATCTTTTTTTTTCTTTTGCCATTTGTTTTGGTTTTTCATTTGGTTGCTGTGTGTGTTTTTGCTGTTCTGATTGGTTTCTGGATACACACAAACACACACACATATACATTTGATTTCTTTTTTCATTGATAGCATTTTTTTTCTTTCTTACATACAGTTATTTTCTCTACCTTTTGAGGCTGGGATTTTGATTAGTATATATTGGTTCTGTTTTACACTTTTCTCAATTGTCTGTTTCTCTTGTATCTACTTCTCTCTTTCCTTCTGATAACAACCTAACTCTGTTACTCTCTCATTCTTCCTTAAGAGTGCTACTTCTAATTTTTATCCTCCTTCCTTATAACTATCACATCCTACATTTCTTTCTCACTGTTCACTTTTTGTAATTATAAGCTCTTCTACCTTTCTATCATGTGTTCTTTTCTCTTGATTCACAGTGTACTTATCATCTTAACACTAATAGGTCTGCGTAACTTCTGCTCTCACCACTAATACTGTGCATGCCATTGTGGGAAACTGCTATATACTTTCATGCCAGATATGGTTCATGGTTACTTATGGTTTTCACCAAAAGCAAGTGCTGACCCTAAAATTTCTGGTCTTTTGCAACAATTAACATTGTGGATATAATAGAAGGAGCTAGTGATCAGTTTAATGCTATATATTGAATGCATTATTTGTTTTACCCTATTCTGTGTGGTACTGGCACTAAAAGTTCACAGGTTTGAGATCTGGCTGCTGAACTAAACTTTCCCTGACAGTACTGCAATGCAAAGAAGGGAGGAGACAAAAATGAATAAATAAATAAATCCACACAAACCATCAATGAGCAATCAGGGAGGATCAATCAGAGAGGAAACTCAGGTCCAATCCCATTCAACAAATCCAGAGAGAAGCCTCAGAATGAATCAGTAATTACATACAAAAAGACACACACAAAATAAGAGGAAGAGGAATTCACTTCAGTTGGTGTGCAAGAACAAGACCTTCAAAAATATGAAACAATGGCAAAGAAATCCATTCCCCAAACCTGCAATCTCTCAACAATGGAATCCCCTGATAGTGAAGTGGATGAAAACCCAAAGATTATAAAAAAAACTGGTTACCAAATTAAATTGTCAATGAACAAAAAGACTTAAGGAAGGAATTAAGAAAGCAAGTTTAGGGGATGAAAGATTACCTTAATAAAAAATAGAAATAATGTAAAGAAACTAGAACTCGTAGAAATGAAAGACAATATCAATCAAATTACAAACTCACTTGAAAGCAGTCACTAATAGATCAGAAGGTGTAGAAAACAGAGCCTCGGCCCTTGAAGCCAGAACTCCAGGCACTGAAGACAGGCTATATGATCTTGAGTATACAGAAGGCAATAAAGGGAAAAAATATAGACCTCCAGTAGAATATACATGGTCTATGGGACAACTTTAAAAGACTAACACTGGCAATGGGATAAAATAACCATGAAAATACAAACTGAAGGCATAAAGAATATTTCAATAAGATAATTACAGAAAACTTTTCCTATATGAGAAATGAAATGACTTCCTCATAGGAAGCTTACAGGATGCCAAATAGACTCCACCAAATGAGAAATTCACCAAGACATATCAACAGCAGAGAGATGAAGGAAAGAATATTAAAAGCTGCAAGAGAGAAATATCAGGTCACATTTAGAGGCAAACCAATCAGGATCAGTTATGATTTCTCAACTCAGACTCCAAAAGCAAGGAGGGCCTGGAATGAGATATTCTAAATCCTAAAAGAAAACAACTGTCAGCCTAGGTTATACCCAGTAAAACTCAGTTTCAAATTCGAGGGGGAAATTAAAAACATTCTATGACAAGAAGAAACTAAAAGAATTCATGAACATCCAACCAGCACTACAAAGAATACTCAAAAACAAACCTCATATAGAGGAATGAAGAAAACAATTCCCAAGCCTACAAACAGGAAGTTCAATAAAGAATAACTCCTTAAATGAGAATTAAAATAGGATAAAATACAGAAAAGTATCAGAATGGCAGGAACCCAAAAACATATCCATCCTAACACTGAATGTTAATGGTCTTAAATAAATCCCAATGAAAAGACACAGATTAGCAGAATGGATCAAAATATAGAACCCAACTTTATGCTACTTATAAGAGACTCATTTTTTAGGAAAAAATACTGAAGATAGAAGGATGGGGAAAAAACCCAACAAAACATTTTAGGCCTATGGCCCAAGAAAACATTCAGGAGTGACCATTCTCAAACCTGACAATATAGATTCCAAGCAGAAATTAATCAGAAGAGATAAAGAAGTCCACTACACCGTAGAAAAGAAAACAATCCAAAAAGAAGATATAATCATACTAAACATTTACGCCCCAAATGTCAATGCACCCATTTACATGGAAATAAAATACTCCATGATATTAAACAACATAGACCGCAACAGAATATCACCAATAGACAGATCATCAAAACAAAAAGTCAATAAAGATCTAACCAACCTAAACAGCACTATAAATCAACTGGTCCTAACAGAATATTCCACCCCCAAATGCTGGATTTACCTTCTTCCAAAATAGATCATATTCTAGGCCACAAAGGAAATCTTATCAAATATAAAAACATGACACAATCCCTTATATTTTATCAGATCATAATGGAATGAAGCAAGAAATCAACAGCAAGAAAAATAACAGAAACAATACAAACACACAGATTGAATAATACTCTCTTAAATGAAGACTGGATCAAAGAAGAAATTAGAACAGAAATTCTTAGAATTGGGGCTGGAGTGATGGTCTAGTGGTTACAGCAATTGCCTGGCATGTGCAAGGACCCAGGTTCAAACCCCAGCACCACATACACAGAGAAACAAAAACCAGACAACAAAATAAATAAAATTGATTCTTTCTTTATCTCTCACTCTCTCCCCTCTCAAAAAAAAAAATTCTTAGAACTAAATTAGAATAAAGATACAACATATCGAAATCTCTGGGACAGTATGAAAGCAACTCTAAGAGAAAAATTTACATCACACTAGATGCCTACATTAAAATTTTTTAGAGACAACCTAAATACATAAGCTTATGCTCTACCTCAAGTCCTCAGAAAAAGAAGAACGAACACAAAACCAGTAGATAGTGTGGGGCGCTGTATTGCCCCCCTGGGGGCTGATCAGGACGGGGGTGAGTGCCGACGGCTGGAACCCGGGTCCCCCCTCGTCCGGGGACCCCTTCCCTCCCAGCCGGGGAAACGAGGCAACCACACGCAGCTGATGGCAGCTCAGAATCCGTTTATTGCTAAGGCACAGGGGTTTTTATAGAGGAGGGGAGACAGCCAAAGAATCAATAATCCTTCTAAGGGAGTTGCCAGGTGTTATGTAGATTTCAGTACAGACAAAAGTTAGGAACATTCTGTAGTCGATACATTCTGACCCACCCTGTTTGACCTTTTGTATAACAAAGCACGACCTAGCAGCCCCTCCTGAAGGAATTTATACAATAGTAACAAGATCGTTCCAGGGCAGCTGATGAAACGGAGTGGAGGTCAGACAAAGGTCAGACCCCAACAATATCCCCTTTTTATTTTATTTGAAAGCGTCCAGGATCTGTCTTAGGTTGTGGAATGCGATAACCCTCTTTACCTGTCATGGGGATGGGCAACAGCATGGTTGCTTCCCTGGCTTAGGTCAGCAAGGCATCCATTCCATCTTACCCGTCATTGATTCAAGGACTCATGTCTCCTTTAACATATGAAACCATATTTGGGGGGGGGGGGTCTTGCCTTGCTGCTGTGCCAGCAGGATATTGTATGATTTTTAGTCTGTTGCTGCTGCCATCAGCTGTAAGAGCGATAAATGAGGAAAATTGTACCTAAACTTAACACTCCAATCCAGGCGGCAATGCCAGATCAATTTTTTAAGGGCTTTTGACATCCTGGTAACAAGCCAAATAAAGACATAGGTGG
>PVKS010009406.1:0-64141 GCA_004027875.1 Aplodontia rufa
AGAGAGAGAGAGAGAGAGAAGAGAAAGAGAGAAACAATTTTTTTAGTTTTTCATGTGGCCTTCATTGCTCTGAGACCTCGTTGTGTGCGTGGTGCTGGGGCTTGAACTCATGTGCTCATGCATGCCAGGCAAGCACCCGTAACCGCTGAGCCACTGCCCCAGCCCCCATTTTATTTCTCTTTAAAATTTTATTTTTATTTATTTTTTAAGAGAGAGAAAAGGAGAGAATACATTTTATTTATTTTTCCATCTGGCCTATGTTTCTCAGACACTATTTGTATATGTGGTGCTGGAGTTTTAACCTGAGTCTTTGCACATGCCAGGCAAACACTCCAACCTCTGAGCCACCACTCCAGCCCTAACACTAATTTTTTTAAATTGGAGAAAATGTATGTACAAAATTCAGTCTTATAACTAAATGAATTATTAGTGTTCATACTTATTTGTCTAGGAAGAAATATGAGCTATAGATTCATTATTACCTATACTACCAAAATTTTAAGACTTCATTATTTAAAATGAAAAAAGATGCAAATTCACACTGTTATAAAAATGTCAAGGTTCATATTTAGCTGTGTAGATGACTGGCTCATTCATGAACCTATTTCCCACATTAGTAAAGATGGAAAAAAATGAGCTTTAACATCAATGAAGCAGTCAGCCCTGCCTCTTAAACATTTCCCTTATCTTTCTTTTCTTTTCTTTCTTTCTTTCTTTTTTTTGATTAATATTTTTTGTCCTTTTAAGTCTTAAAATTTTGGTAGACTCAGGTTCAAACTCTCTCTTAAAAAATAAATAAAAATAAAATTTTAAAGAGAAATAAAATGGGGGCTGGGGCAGCAGTTACGGGTGCTTGCCTGGCATGCATGAGTACATGAGTTCAAGCCCCAGCACCACGCACACAACGAGGTCTCAGAGCAATGAAGGCCACATGAAAAACTAAAAAAATTGTTTCTCTCTTTCTCTTCTCTCTCTCTCTCTCTCTGTCCCTCTTGAAAGAAAGAAAGAAAGAAAGAAAGAAAGAAAGAAAGAAAGAAAGAAAATAAAAAAGTGTTGAGGGAGGGGGGAGTGCTGGTGAGGGATGTTGACTAAATTATAGTGTTATATTGTGTGCATGTATGAATATGTAACAACAAATTCCATCATTCTGTACAACTATAATGCACCAATAAAAATGTTGGAAAAAGTAATATGTACTTACTATAATAAAGACTAAAATGAAAAAAGAGATCATCATCTCAGCTTCCTAATGTGACCATTACTAACAGCAAGGATGTGTCTTTCCATAATTTCCTCCCAGTTAATATGAACATACAACAGGAATAAAGATATTTGTGTGTATATATACTAGGATTTTTGGGGGTTTGTTTGTTTTGCAGTATTGGGGCTTGAACTCAGGACCTCCCTTGTGCTAGGCAGGTGCTGTACCACTGAGCTACATCTCCAACCCAAGAGTATAGGTTTTTAAAACAAACCCTGGGCTGTGGTGTAGCTGAGTGATACAGCATTTGCTTAAACATGTGTGAGTACCTAGGTTTTATCTTCAGTACAACAAAAAATAAATAAAATAAATATATTCTATATAAATTACTTAGTTTTTCCATTCTATCCAGCATATCTCTTGAGATCAGTGAATATTATCCTAACATTATTTTTCACAGCTTCATAATATTATAACTTATAGATGTGTCATAATTCAACCACTTATTTTTGCTGAATTGATTATTTCCAGTTTATGGCCACCACAACCAAAATAATGATTATGTGTCTATCTGTAGATAGCCTTAGATTCTAGAGCTGTTATTTCTATAGGTAAGATTCCTAGATCAAAAAGTATATTATTAATTTTTATAAATTTCTTTCTTAAAAAGTTATAGTACATTCCTATCAGCCATGTATGAAAAAGCCTTTCAATGTATTCTTACCTACACTGGATATGCACTCTATTTAGTATTTGCCAATTAAAGGGTGAAATATAGTGTATGTTTTAATTTGCATTTCCTCACTATTTCACTTTCCTTCTCTGTAAACTGCCAATTCTTATCATTTGTCAAATTTTGTATTGGGATGTTTTAAATCATTCATTGCCTTATCAATTTGTAGGATTTCTTCACATTAGGGATATTAATCCCTTCACTGACATACATATTGCAAATGTATTTTTCATAAAAGGAAGGTGAGGTAGATAGGGCTCATTAACACAGAGTATTTCTGTTTTAATCTGTTATGTTAGATTTTAGCAAGGTTGCCTTTGAACATAATAAATAGTTCCATGACTTTTGTGTGTATGTGTCAGCGCTGAGATCTTTTTTGTTGTTGTTAAATATGTTCTTACAATTAGGAGGGAATCATTACCAAACAATCAAGAAAAATGTATTATGACAGAACAAGCCAACGCTGATGCCATTCATGGTTTCTACCCTTGGGTTCCCCATTGTTCCATATTTCCCCCTATTAACCCCCTATGTTAATTAGACTTCTCATGAAAGTCGAAGGTTTCCCTCTGAGTTGATTTCCCCATACTCCCTCTCTCTGGTCTCCTTGATATCCTTCCGGTTCCCCCTGATCCTGTAAAAATTCATACATGCCATCTATCATACTGTTTCCGATTGTATTCTAGCTTCCGCAAATGAAAGAAAACATTTGGTCCTTGAGTCTCTGAGTTTGGGATATTTCACTTAACATAATTTTTTCCATCTCCATCCATTTGGCTGCAAATGCCATAGTAGTGTTTTCGCTAATAACCGAGTAATATTCCATTATATATATATGTACCGAAGTTTTTGAATCCACTTGTTGAATGAGGACCATCTGGATTGGTTCCATAATTTAGCTATAGTAAATTGAGCTGCTATGAACATTGATGAAGCTGTATCTCTGTAATATGCCAATCCTAGCTCTTTTGAAAAAATACCCAGAAGTTGGATAGCTAGGTCATAAGGCAGTTCCAGCACTAATTTTTTGAGGAGTCTCCACACTGCTTTACAGAGTGGCTGAACCAGTTTTCAGTCCCACCAGCAATGTGACAGTGTCCCTTTTTTCCCACAGCCCCTCCAGCATCTGTCATTGTTCATATTCTTCATTTTTGCCACTCTGACAGGGGTGAGGTAGAATCTCATTGAAGCTTTGATTTGCATTTCTCTTATTGCTAGTGATGTAGAGCATTTTCTCATATGTTTATGGGCTTTTTGGGCTTCCTCCAATGAGAAGTTTTAGTTTCATAGTCCATTTATTGATTGGATTATTTGTGGCTTGGTGTTTAATTTTTTTAGTTCTTTGTATATTCTGGATATTAGCCCTCTGTCTGAGGTAGAGCAGGCAAAAATTTTCTTCCATTCTGTAGATTCTCTCTTGACACTCTTCACTAAATCTTCAGCTGTGCAAAAGCTTTTTTGTTTAATTGCATCCCATTCATTTATTCTTGACTTTAATGCTTGCGCTATGGGAATCTTGTTAAAGAAAGCAGTGCTGACCTCTATGTCATGTAGTGTTGACACTACTTTTTTTTCTAGCAATTGTATCGTTGCTGGTTTAATATCCAGGTCTTTGAACCATTTTGATTTAATTTTTGTGCAGGGTGAAAGGTAAGGATCCAATTTAAGTTGTCTACATATGGCTGTCCAATTTGTCCAACACTATTTATTGAACAGGATATCCTTCTTCCACACTACACTTTTGCCCCCTTTATCAAATATCAGATAGTTAAAGATATAGGGTTCATCTCAGAATCCTCTATTCTATTCATTGGTATTCAATTGTTTTGATACCAATACCATGCTGTTTTTGTTACTATAACCCTATAGTATAATTTCAGGTCAGGAATTGAGATACCACCTGCTTCCTCCTTCTCGCTGAGTAATGTTTTGGCTATTCTGGGTCTTCTGTTATTCCATACGAACTTGAGGATTGCTTTTTCTACATCCGTGAAGAATGGCATTGGTATCTTGATGGGTTTTGCATTAAATCTGTATAGGGCTTTGGGTAGAATGGCCATTTTTATTATATTGATTCTGTCTAACCATGAACATGGAATGTTTTTCCATCTACTCAGATCTTTTGCAATTTCTTTTTTTAAAGTTCGATAGTTTTCATTATAGAGGTCCTTAGTATCCTTTGTTAGATTGATGCCCAAGTATTTTTTTTTTTTTGAGGATATGGTGAATGGGACAGATTTCCTGATTTCTTCTTCAGTGAATTGTTGCTGTAGTATAGAAAAGATAATGATTTATTGGTGTTGATCTTAAAGCCAGCCACTTTGCTGAAATCTTTTATAAGCTCTAGAAGTCTTCTGGTTGAGCTTATTTGGTCTTCTAGGTATAGGATCATGTCATCCGCAAATAGAGACAACTTGACTTCCTCTTTTCCTATTTGAATTCCTTCGATTTCCCTGTCTGATAGCTCTTGCAAGGGTTTCAAAGACTATATTGAATAAGAGTGGTGAAAGTGGACGATCTTGTCTTGTTCCTGAATTCAATGGAAATGCTTTCATTCTTCCTCCATTGAGCATAACGTTGGCTATGGGTCTGTCGCAAATGGATGGTACATAGTTAAAGTATCAACCCTTGATCCCTATCTTCTCCAGAGTTTTGAGCATAAAAGGGTATTGAATTTTATCAAAGGCCTTTTCTGTGTCAATTGAGATGATTATATGATTTTTATTTTTAATTCTGTTTCCATGGTGAATTACATTTATTGATTTGCCTATGTTGAACCAGACCTGTTTTCCTGAAATGAAGCCTACTTGATCAAGATGTATTATCTTTTTAATGCACTTTTGGATCCGATTAGCTAGAACTTTATTAAGGATTTTTGCATATATGTTCATCAGGGAAATTGGTCTGTAGTTTTCCTTTCTTGATGTGTCTTTGTCAGATTTTGGTATCAGTGTTATATTTGCTTTGTAAAAAGTGTTTAGGAGTGCTCCAATCCTTTAAATTTTGTGGAAAAGCTTATAGAGGATTGGTACTAATTGTTCTGTAAAAGTTTGGTAGAATTGTGCTGTGAATCCATCAAGTCCTGGGCTTTTCCTTTTCGGAAGGCCTTTGCTGCTTCGATTTCGATACCTGAGATATGTTAATTTTGATTTTCAATGACCTCCGGTGTTAATATGGGGATGTCATATGTGGCCAAGTATCTGTCCATATCTTCCCAATTATCAAACTTGGCAGAGTATAAATTTTCAAATAAGTTGTGATAATGTTCTGGATTGTGGTTGAGTCTGTGGTGCTATCTCTATTTTCGTCTTTGATTTTGTTGATTTTCTTCCTTTCATTCTTCCTTTTGGTGAGGTTGGCAAGGGATCTGTCAATCTTTATTTTTTCAAAGAACCAACTCTTTGTTTTGCTGATTATTTGTATTTTTGTTGTTGTTGTTCTCAGTTTCATTGATTTCAGCTCTGATTTTAGTTATTTCCTGTCTTCTGTCAGCTTTGAGATTGGATTGTTCCTCTTTTTGCAGGAGTTTCAGTTGGAGCATAAGGTTATTTTTTGGGCTCTTTCCTGATTTTTGATGTATGCACTCAGTGCTTTAAATTTACCTGTAAGAATGCTTTCATACTATCCCAGAGATTTCAATATGTCATTTCATCATTCTCATTCATTTCCAAGAATTTCTTGATTTCTGATCTCATTTTCTCTTTTATCCATTCTTTGTTTAAGAGGGTATTATTCAATTTCCAAGTATTTGAGTAGTTTATATTGTTTTTCTTGTTGATTCCTAAGATCATAGCATTGTGGTCTGACAAGGTACATGGCACTATATCAACTTCTTTGTATTTGTTAAGGTTAGCTCTGTAGATTAGGATGTAGTCTATTTTAGAGAAGGATTCATGAGCTGCTGAGAAGAAGGTAAATTCAGCCAATTTAGGATGGAATATTCTGTAGACGTCTGTTAGCCCAAATGATTAATAGAGTTATTCAGATTTGAGATATCTTTGTTGATTTTTTGTTTTGATGATTGTCTAGTGTTGATAATGGTGTATTGAAGTCCCCCAGTATTACTGTGTTGAGGTCAATGAAGCATTTAATTTCTCCATCACATTTAAACCTGAGTTTTGCAGGGTATATTATCTTTGGCTAAAAATTGTTTTCCTTCAAGGTTTGAAAAATATTGTTCCAAGCTCTTCTGGCCTTCATTGTCTGATCTGAAAAATCCATAGTGATTCTAATTTGTCTGCTTCTGAACATGATTTGGGGCTTTTCCCTAGCTGCTTTCAGAATTCTCTCTTTAATTTCTCTGTTATTCATTTTACATATGATATGTTTTGGTGAATTTCTCGTTTGGTTAGGTCTGTTTGGTGGCCTATAGGTGTCTTGGATTTGGTATTCTGTGTCAATTCTGATATGAGGAAAATTCTCCTTGGCAATTTTACTTAGAAGGTTCTTAATACCGCTTGTTTGTTGTTTGATGTTTTCTTCAAGCTCAATTATTCTCATGTTATTTCTTCTCATCTTGTCAAGTACTACTTGGAAATTCTGATCATGTACAATAAGTTTCTTTTCTTGTCTGTCCTTCTTGAACTAAACTTTGCTCCGCCTGTCTTCATTATCTGATGTATGTTCTTTGAGAGTGGAGGTTCTATTTTCTGTCGAGTTTACTATTATTAGTATCTTCCAATGAACATTTGATTTGGTTGACAGTATTTTTCAATTCTGAGAGTTCTGCTACATCTCTTTTCATGGTATCTAACTCTTTATAAATATAGTCTCTCACCCCATGAAATTGTTCCTTTATTTCTTTATATAAATTTTCTCTCATCACTTGAAATTGGTCTCTGATCTCTTTCCTTAATTCTTCTTTCAACTCTTTGATTCAATTACTAATCATAATTTTGATACATTTTCTTGGTTTTTATCTAGGACCCCAACCATGGACTCCTTGTATCGGCAGTGTGATGTAGAGGAGGGGAGTTATTTCTCTTTTTCTTAATTTTCAGATACAAGGGGTGTGGCTTGAAGACCAAAAGTGAATATTACTCTTTGAAAGGTTATTGGAGCTTCTTATATCTTTGCTTCGTTGGGATGGGGTGCTATTTGGATAGCAGAGATCAGTAGTTGCCAGTCCAATCAGTGAAGAATGTGAGCCTTTAGGTGCATATACCAGACAGTTTCAACTAAAACAGTTATAATGATGATTAGTACCTATAGTAGTAGTTATCTTCCATGAGAAGTCTCACAATATATTAAGATAGCCAGCAAATTTCCATTTTCAAGAATAACCTTCTCTTCAGTTAGCAGGGCCTCTGTAGGTGGGGAGAAGTAATGTCTAGAAAACCAAGGAAGTGGGGTAGGGAGGTAGTGTGGAATGTGTGACTTAGAATAAAGAGCTACAAAGTATTAGCATGGTGTAGTCTATTCAGTTAAGAATAAAGAAAAGATAGAAATGGGATGTGAGTGGGGTAAAGAGTTTGAGTGAGGATGAGGGAGAACAGCATATAGTTTAGGAATTGATAGAGTACAGGGAAGAAGAGGTTAGTATGAGGCGTGGTTCTCTTTGACCCAAGGAGACTTAGGGCTAGTTTGCTATCATGAACAGTTTCCCCTGTCAGACTCCAATGCTGTGGAGACAGCAGTTGAGCTTGAGAAGACACAGTGACAGTAGAAAACAACCACCTATACATACAAATGAACAAAGAAATATATATATATATCCAAGAACATCAATTTCAGTATTAATAGAGATAAAAAACATAAAAAATTTAAAAATTAAAAAAGTTAAAAATAAACAACAATGGCCACAAAGAAAAACAATAAATAAACAAACAAACAAAAAAAGATGGAATTGGGAAGGTTCTGAGTTTTTGCCGCCTAGGTCAGTGCGTACCATGCGGGAGTACGTTCATAGCTGACATCTAGCTGGACACTCTTCCCAGTTGAGCTTGTTGGAGGTGTTGAAATTTGGTAATCTCCAGTGGCTGTGGGTTTTCCTTGAATGTCTTGCAACATTTTTCTGCTGTAAAGGGGTAGAAGTAACTGCTCTTTCCTGTTTCCTGTGAAAGTAGAGGTCAGTGCCACCTGAGATGCACTCCTGGGCAGAATATTTTCTGCCTGACTAAACTCCTGACCTTCTTAAGCTGGGAACCCACGAGCTGTTGAGAGTCTAGTGGATCAAAGCGGGGATTGGGCCTGAACCATACCTCCTCTTCCTGGTTCCACCTGCAGACTGGCTTGTCCTGGTGCAGATATGGAAGAGCCTGTACAGAGAAGCCTGCTCTGCACTCCAGCTGGGCAGACTTCACCACTAGACTCCTCTGCAGGCTGCTGGGGCAAAGTGGGGATTGGGCCTGAACCAGGTTCTGCCTGCAGACTGGCTGTGTCCTGGAGCAGATACAGAAGAGCCTAAACCAAGAAGCCTGCTCTGCACTCCTGCTGGGCAGACTTCTCCACTAGACTCCTCTGTGCAGGCAGCTGGGGGAAAGTGGAGATTGGGCCAGTCCCATGCCTCCTCTTGCTGGTTCTGCCTGCAGACTGGCTGTGTCCTGGTACAGATATAGAAGAGCTTGCATGGAGAAGCCTGCTCTGCACTCCCACCAGGCAGACTTCTCCACTAGACTCCACTGCATAGGCAGCTGTGAGACACTGAACACCCCTCACCCAGTGGAGGTGCCTTAGGGGTGCCTGTAGTTGCCCCCCATGCATGATCCCTTATAAAACACAGCTTTACAGTGGCGGAACAGCTGGAAGTTTATGTATTTCTCCTCTCCCCCTCCCATTCTGATTGGAATTAATGGTGGTGGCAGCCGCAGCTATTGTGTCCCGGCAGGGCTAGAAATGCTCCCTCTTATCCGCTTTCTGTTCCCCAAATCTCTGAGCATCCAAACGACTCCCCAAACTAGTGCTGAGTTGCAGTGATGATTGTCCCCAAAACGTACCTTATAGAAGTGGAATTGTTCTGGAGATTTTCCATCCAATCACAGAGCCAAAGGATAAACAGTTTCCCTTCAGCACACCATCTTTGAACTAGTTCCATGACTTTAAAAAAAAAAATCACATAATATTAGAATTTTCAGATACATATAAAGTTTAAATTTATAATTTAAATTTGGGTATAGAATTTGCATTTCATTTTTTAAGAGAGAGGGGGGAGAGAGAGAGAGAGAGAATCAATTTTATTTAGTTTTTCATGGTGCTGGAGTTTGTTTTTTTTATTTTTTATTAGAAGTATATAGAAATACAGTTGAGGGGGAAACATTATCAAAACATTAGCAATCAATGGATATAAACTTTGTTATCCAGGGGAAAAGCCAAGACATGGATAACCACCTTGGGTTTTACCTGTTGCAGTTTCCCCCAGAAGAACTCATGCATTAAATAGGTAGTTCGTGGAGGAATGACATCAGCTTCTGGGGTGGTTCCCCCATCTTCCCAATCTCCAGACTCCTATGAGTTCTTCATATACACTCCCCCCTCCCCATCCCCCTCCCTACACCTCCAAGTATCCTAGAGAGCCATCCCCCTATTACTCTGAAAGTCATTCAATTTGAAGTTTTGTTAGGTTAGCCGTCTGCCATACTGCTTCCCCATATATGCTAGCCTCAACAGATGAGAGAAACCATTCAGCCCTTGAGTCTCTGAGATTGGGGTACTTCACTAAGCATATTTCTATCCATCTCCATCCATTTGATTTCAAAAGACATAATATCATCCTCTCTAATAGAATACTAGTATTCCATAGTATATATGTACCAAAGGTTTTGTATCCACTTGTCAAGTGAGGGGCATCTGGGTTGGTTCCATAATCTAGCTATAGTAAATTGAGCTGCTAAAAACATTGATGAAGCCACATCGCTATAATACGCTGATTCTAAGTCTTTTGGGAAAATTCCCAGGAGTGGGATAGCTGGTTCATAAGGTGGTTCCATCCTTAATTTTTTGAGGATTCTCCATACAGCTTTCCATAGTGGCTGAACCAGTTTGCAGTCCCACCAGCAGTGTAATAGTGTTCCTCTTTTCCCACAGCCCCTCTAGCATCTGTCGTTGTTTGTATTTTTCATTTTTGCCACTCTAACAGGAGTGAGGTAGTATCTCATTGAAGTTTTGATTTGCTTGGTGCTGGAGTTTGAACCCAGGTCCTAGCACATGCTAGGCAAGTGCTATATCCACTGAGTCACTGCTCCAGCCCCTGCTTTTCTTTTCTTTTTATTTATTTACTAAAGAGAGAGGGACAGTGAGAGAGAGAGAGAGAGAGAGAGAGAGAAAGACATAACCAATTTTATTTAGTTTTTTATGTGGCTTTGGTTCCTCAGACATTTCATTGTGTATGTGATGCTTGGATTTGAACTTGCATACTTGCACATGCTGGGCAAGCACCATTACTGCTGAGCCACCGCTCCAGCCCCTGCTTTTCTCTTTTTAAAGGAAAAACTGTCTCTGATCAAAGGGATTAACTTTAATAGAAGCATTCAGTGGCATTGAGTTAAGTTTAAATAAGCAACTCACTCATTTAAAAACTTGGACAAATTCTAGTTTGTCAACTAAACTTATATTTTATATTAAACATAGAAACCACAATATTGTCTGGGGATTTCCTGGTATGTTTTGGAACTTTGGCATCCATCACTAGAGCTGACAAAGGAGATGTGCATTGAAACCCTCCATGGAGCCTTCTTCCAGAAGGGTCTTAGTCAGATGTCCAGCTAAGTAATATTCTAAAGCCAACAACTTAATGCTTATATGATAAGTGTTTTGGCCATCACAAAATATAGCCATCTTTTAATAAGGGTTTGGCAGGGGCAGCAGTGGCCAGTAACTCCCTAGGTAGTTCTTACTGCAGACACTGTTTAGTAGATTATGATTTATAAGAAAAGAGAAAATTTGATCAATGAAGCTAATCAATAGACTCAAATATTATCACTCAACTTTGAAAATGTTACCACAGTAGAACTTAAAATCCATCCAACGCAGGACTGGGTCACTCATCTTTGTATCCTAAGTATCCCACATATACAAACCCAAATAGAAGCTGATGGGTGCATGAATTACTTTATGAGCACTTATAATAAGTTTTGTTCTGAAATATTCAAAGACATTATCCCATGCGTATACAGTTGGGAAGAAAATATAAATAAGCAAAAAGCTAAACATAAGTAATTTAAAAGTTAAAACAACGTTAAATGGGACATGTCAGTAGCAGAAATAATAAATACAGAATTATCATTTATAAATGCCTCCCAGTCACCAAATCCTACGTATGCTTTTTGCACCCAGCCTTCTGGAATGAGCCTTATGCCTACTTTAAAGATGAGGACATTTCAGTCATTGAGATTAAGTAATCTGCCCAAGTCACATAGATATAGTGACTCCAGAGCTCAAATTTTGTTTGTTTGTTCGTTTGTTTTTTAAAGAAAGAGAGAGCAAGCGCAGGAGGAAGATAGAAAAATTTTATTCAGTTTTTCATGTGGCTTTCATTGCTCTGAGACTTTGCTGTGTACATGGTGCTGGGGTTCAAGCTCATGTAGTCACACAAGCCGGGCAAGTGCCGTAATCACAGAGCCACCACTCCAGCCTCCCTCAAGTTGTTTTATCAGTCCATCTCACAGTTCTACCTATTGATAAATGAATTGTGCAGATTATATTTGCTTGGGCTACCAGGAAATAAGCTATGAAAGTATTGGGATTTAAGTTCAAGTTCAATTTGGAGTAAACAAGAAACAAGTCTTTCTCACTTTTTAATTGGTGTCACTAATTAGAAATCACAGAACATTAAGAAGAAATTAATTTGAGTTCTACCTTCATTTATGTATGTCAGCCGTAACCCTAATGTTTACTTCACCTTCATGGTTAGCCCTCACCACAGCTCCCTGCCATGGTCTCTATTGTGTCTATAGTTTCCAATTAAATTTTTCTTAGCCCTTTGTAACTCCCTTATAATTGACCTTGGTATGGATTTGGGACTGATTCTACCAATATGAAAAAAAATTTAAATATATCAATAGCCTATACTTCATCCTAGTGGGGTCTCTGGCCATAAATTCATACTTTTAAAGTCTTATTTTTGTATTTTGAGGAAAAAGAAAAAATCATCCATCCATTTGTAGACAACCAGAATTGTCTTCATATATTACCAAATGTGTCCTGAGAGGGGTGAAATTGTGCCCAGTTGAGAGCCACTGGTCTAAATAAGGATGGAAATATTTGATAGCACTTGTCTTATCTATCTACCCACATCTTATAGAAATACTCCTACAACCAGTAGAATAGATTTGAAGATTAAATGATGAATGTCACCCAAGATAAAATCATTCTGCTGAGATTTTAACTGTAAGTTCTATAATTAATGGAATTAGGGGAAATTATGTTAATTATGCTAGGGGAAAATGTCTAAACAAGGAAAAAGGTTTATATAAACATTTATCTTTTTATCTTGCAAGGAGAATATTTTCAAAATGCCTTCATATTTTAATAAATTACAACAGAATGGGGTCCAACTACTGATTGTTAACAGGAACACGAATTTCCAATTGCAGGCAAACCTTGTAATAAAAGGATCATAAGTAGTAATTCAGGTTTATGACTCCAATTTAAAATTTTCAATTACTGATATCCCCCTCCAGAGATATTACTTGGGCATATTTAGTGGTTGCTCAATTTTCATAGCGATGTTAATACCACGTAAGTAATGAGAGTAAATTCTCACATTTATTACACAGTAAACATGGGCACTGAAACCTAGATTCTCAATTGAAAAGCTCTCTCTTGGTTATCTGGGGACTTACTGTCCCCCCTTAGTCATCAATATTAATACTTCCACCAGACACAGGGAAAGAAAGATGAATATCAAAGCAGATTAGGTTTCTAAGTAGCTTGATAGATTTATATGCTATGTGTGCCCTAATAAACAGTATTTAATGTTCATTTAGTCAACCACTGTTTACTGATCACTTCCAGGCATTGTTCATATCAACAAACCAAACAAAATCCTATTTTCACAGAGCTTCAGTTCTAGTGGAGAAGATAGCACACAAATTAGTACATGTCAGAGGGTATTGGTGTTTTGAATAAAAATAAAGTAGCATAAGGGAAAAAGGGGTATCAGGTGAGAAGTGGTCCTTTTTTATACGGGGTTAAAAAAAAAGCTTTTGTAAGAAAGTGGCAGGATCCAGCAGATGTTCTGAGGAAGAATGGTCCATTAATGGAAAAAATTAGCTCACTTGAAGTTGTCCACATAACAAAGAGTGGGCTTATTTGTCTGAGATCCAATAGCTGTCAACCAGTAGCACAGGTGATTGGAGTCATTAGATTAAGAAGTAAAGCCAATTTCATCTTCAAAGTTGAGATGCCCATCTGAATCAAGATATGCTTTACAGGGCTGGAGCAGTGGCTTAGCAGTTATGGCGTTTACCTGGCATTCGTGTGGACCCGGGTTCTAACCCCAGCACTGCATACACAACTAAGTGTCAGATCAACAAAGGCCATATAAAAAAAAAAAACTAAATAAAATTGACTCTTTTTTTGTTTCTCTCTCTCTGTCCCTCTCTCTTAAAAAAAAAGATATGCTTTATAAATCCCCTCATGTCAAAAATAATGTGAGAATACAGAGGGAGTAAAGATGAAAATTTAATTCTTGTAACTAATACAGCTACTGGAAAACTAGCTCACTTTTCCCATTCCGTGGCTTCAACATCTAAGACAGGGTTTCTCAATGTCAGTATTATTGATATTTTAGTTGGATCATTCTTTGTTAATGGGGCTGTCTTTGCATCGCAGATATTTAGCAGCATCCCTGATCTCAACATCTAGGTGCCAGTAACGCTTCCCAGTGATGATAAAGCTGTCTCCAGACATCACCAAAATATCCCTTGAAGGGGCAAAATCACCCACGGTTGAGAGCCACTGGTCTTAAAAAAAGAAAAATAATTTGATGGCACTTGTCTTTTCTAATTACGAGTCCAAACACTTTTTCAGGAAAGCAAAAGAGGCATGTGCATGCAGTGTATGTCCCCATGTCTTCAGCAGTTTCCAGTGATAAATATTACAAACTAAGTTATCTGTATATAATTTTGCCTGAATACATCAGTGATTACTACTGTGATTATAAGTACCACAGATTGTAAGGGAGTCTGAGTATGTTCAATAGTGAACAACATGCATTTTCCCCACCAATCTGATCATTCTGCCTATTCTAAAAGAAATTGAAATTGACATTTTACTATAAGTCACATGTAGAAAACATATGTAGGAATTAGGAGTACCCATCCCTCATCTCACCTCTTCTCAGACCTTTGTCTTTCATATCATTTAGACTTTCTGCCTAAACCCTCAGTCACTCTACTGTGACTTTTTAGATTGATGATACATGTTTTCAAGCCCCTCCCCTTTTTAAGAGAGTGAGTGAACATTAGTTTTTCACCTAGTTTTTTGTTTTCCTCCACTTAGTTGTGGACATGGTCCTGGGGATTGAACCTGGGTCCTTGCACTTGCCAGGCAAGTGCTCTCTGCTAAGCCATCTCTCTAGCCCTGTTTTCAAGCCTTTTAATGTCTATAAAAACATCTACTCCCATTTGTAAAAAGCCTTCATTATCTGTTTTTTAACACTCCTATGGTATGTCATCCTGGTGCCAGCAGTCCCTTTATTCAATTATGTTACTTCTATTTTTTGCTCCACATGAGTACTTAGAACCCAGTTAAGCACACACAACACACATGCACCCCAAAATATCCACTCACATTGACCCACTGGTGGTAATGGGGACTGTACTAAAAATTTCACTGAGAAACAACCTAAAGCCCCTTTTGAACGTTGCTTCCCAAGGTCCTCTTGCGGCTCTCTTCACCCTCCTCTGACTTTTCTCTCCGCCCTTAGATCATGCTGGTCCTTTCTGCCCCAGCACCTCTCCCAGCCTCATAATGGCATTTGCAGATCAAGCGTGAGCAAATTACTGCTCTTAGCCAAATCTGCCTATTACTAAGAATGGATTTTGCACTTGTGAATAATTTCTGTTAAAAATAATTACATTTCATTTCATGTAAGTATTTGGTGAAATCTAAGTTCAGTGTAGGTAAAGAAAGTACAAACAGAACCCAGCCATGTTCATTTGTTTCTGTGTGATCTGTGGCTGCTCTTCTGCTGCAATGGCAGCTTTGAGTGGTTGTGACAAAGACCATAAGGCCCACAAAGCCTAAAATATTTACAGTCCACCATTTACAGAAAAATTCTGTCAACCCCTACACCACAGAGTGATACGTACCACCCCATGAGACCTATCCGTGTTTCCTCCACACATAGTAAGTCCCAGGCCCTGAGGGAAATTCTGCACGGATAACATGCAGTTACGTGTATTTCAGGGTATGCAGAGGGGTGCTGCCAGGGGCTGCACTAAAGTTAAGGTCAGGGCACTGCCCTGAAGTGCGCTTACCTTGCCTCCCCACCTCCCACATCACACCATAAATACTTGGCTAAGTACCTTGAGCCTCATCTTCTTGCTGACTTTTGAACAATAAAGCTTTGTCTTATATTTCCACTCACTCATTAAAACAGAATAAAACATTTTTTCTTAGATTCAATTCACTTTCAAGTAATCTGTATGAAGAATTTGAGAACAATCAAAAATGGACAGAAAACCAGTTTATCAAATACAGAAAAGATCACCTGGGCCACATAAATGAATGTCTGAAGGTCCTACAGGATAAACTGGTAAGGTGCTCTTCTTTTGAGAAGTAGAGATGCATGGTCATTGTCTGGAATGTTAGCCACAAGTAACGGTGTGGGAGGTCGCCCTTCAACATTTACAGCGTCAGTAACTTCTTTATAATTTTAGCACTGCAATAGGAGTCCAACAGCCTATATTCTGGTCCTGTTTGCTATTCCCTAATTCTGTGAATCTCCAATTCTCTGAGTGTGCTCTCCCTGTACAAAAGTAACCTGAAAAATACAGATTGTCACACCAGACCTAGGAAATTAACTCTTTGGGGCCTGCACTGGAAATATGTGGTTCTACACAATAATGTTGGGTGGCACTTAAGCACAAGAAAGCTTAGAAACTTCTGCTCACAAGTCATTTGACCTCTCTGGAGATCTGTCAGTAAAACAAAACTTCTCAAAACTTCTTTTCCAAATCAGACTGTGTAAAGAAAGCCCTAAGCTTTGGAGTGAGGCTGCTAAGGTATATGGAAAATAAACATCTTTTAGGGCTTTCAAGGGCCATCAATGTGGTTGGTGGCTGCTAGGTGATTCAAAAAGATGTTATAACTTCAGTATAGGAGCATGAGTCAGCTCAGTAAATACCACCTCTCGCCCCACCTGAATTTGCAAACAACTAAGATAGAGGTAGAGAAAAACGTAACAGCATTATCACCGAAAAGGCTATCAAAGTATGTGCAGTCATATCAGCAGCTGCCAAGTGGCTTGCTAGTTATTCACCCTCAAAATAGACAAATTCCTTCACCAATTACAGGCAGTACTAAGTGACCCCATGCGTCCCCTTGCAGGCAAAAGCCTCCTGGAAGGAAAAGACAAATTCACCATTCCTGAGGCAGGCAGGACCAAAGAGAGGAGGGCCAAAGGGGGCCCTGCCAGTCTTGTCCAGTTCCTGCTCCTAAATTCCCTCTGGAGAAGTGAGAAGAGAAGCTAATTAGCCTGCGGCTGCCTCCAAGGTGGCAGTACACAGCCTGCTATGCATCAGAATTACTAACTCCTGAGCTCTATCTTAAACCAACTAAATCAGAATTTCTGGAGATGGGGTATGACCCAGGGGATTGTAATAACAGCTAGAATGGAGAGTCACTATGTTGGCTGAAGTATGTCCACGTGGATATGAAGTTCCAGGGATAAGAACTTCTGACACTTAGGAACATGACAAAGAATTTAGGGAAAGCCCTATCTAAATCATCTTCCTTTGCTACACTGTACTTCTTTAAACTCTACACTCAAATTCCCAATCCTCAAGGCATTTTAGCAAAACCAGAGCCCTCTTCTTCCACAACATGCAGAATTCCAGAAACTACAAACAAGATTAAATGAAGCAATTAACTCCTACACTTGGGAACACAGTTTTAGATAAAAGCGATCTTGGTTTGAGTTTTCATGCTTAACATAGAAAAATGAATGAATTAAAAACATTATCTCTAAGATGAAATGTAAATCCACATAAGTTTTCTTTTCTATGAGCTTAAGCACATGATCTCTTTTTAGGAAAAGTCTGAAAACAAAATGGAAGAAAAAATGCTGCAGCTTTCAAGCAAATTAGAAAATTTCATTAACTCACAGAAACAGGAAGCAGAACTAAACAAAGTAAAGTTTATAGAAAATAAATTGTCCAAAAAGATGACCCAAATGGAAAAGCACATCTGGAATGAACTAGAGAAAATGCAGAATGAATATCAATCAGGTAAGCAGATACTTTTTATTTTTATTTTTTAATTTTTTAAAGAGAAGGGGACAGTGAGAGAAAGAGAGAATCAATTTTATTTTTAGTTTTTCATGTGGCTTTCATTGCTCCAAGATACTGTTTTGTAAGTGGTGCTGGGGTTTGAACTCGCATACTTGCATGTGCCAGGCAAGCTCTGTAATCACTGAGCCATCACTATAGCCCCAGATACTTTTTTGTTCTTTCCTGTCCAATTCCTCAGATTCTCTACTTTGAGCCAGAGGCCAGGGATCCACCTTGCCATTTGTGACATCATTATGTATTTAATCTGGCTTCCCTCAATATCCTATAAGGGGCCACATACCTTTGGAAGGTATGAATGAATCAACTTTCTTCACTCTCCCTGGTCAATGTCACAGCCTGGCACTGCCCTGAGATTCTCTTACTAAGATCATTAAATCACAGGATCCTAGACATGCAAGGTCCTTAGAGACCACTAAGACCTGACTTGTGGGTATATTATGAAATTAGGAGCCTAAATCAAATGCCCCTCTTGTCGGACTACAGATAATGAACCTAGACAGATGTCAGACTGCAAACTTGACCTTTGGAAGTGAGGAGGAGATGAATTAGCAGAGTCCAGCATAATGACTGCTTTTTTTCTTAAGAGGCTAATGGCAGCAATGTCAAGCAGAGCTAACATCAAAGAGGATTAATTTGAAAGGTTCATCTAATTTGTCAAAAGGAAGTACATGGGATAGGTGTGTGGAGCAGCCATCTGCCTCAAGTCACAATTCTGAAGGAATTACCAGGAATCAGAATGGTTCCTGTATTAGAGAAACCCCAACTATTTTCTGCCTTCTAGATCTCAGAAAAATTCACATTTAAACTCCACAAAATTTTGGTCCTGTGAAGAGATACAGTGGAAATGTCTTGGGAAGACATGACTATCTCATTCTACCAGATGTAGAATTTGCTGCCTGGAAATCTAAACCTCACCTCCCACAACCAAGTCAAAATAACTAATTATCTGGCTAGGAATCATGTCCCAAACCTAACTGACCCATCTAAAAATGGCCTTTCTTTCTCCTGAACTCCCAAAGATTTAATTTTATTTATTCCATTGGTACAATCTCAAGAAGAGCTTAAGAGAAATATATAATCTATGTACTTCTGCATTTTAATAAGTGGGGGTTATTTCAAAGGGGGACCCAAATTAATGGTCTGATCCTTTATGCCTTTAATAAAAATGTGTTGAGAAATAACTATGTGAGAGGCCACAGTGAATAAGAAATGGGCTGCACTCTTAAGAAGTGTGAGGTCTGGTAGGTCTGAATGAGTGACTACAGAGGTATAAGAGAGATGCAAAGTGCTGAGAGGGGAGAGAGCAGCCACTCTGTCTTTGAAACTGGCTACTTACAGAGAAGTTTTCAAATCTCATCTGTGGTCTTTACTTTCAACTTGGTAACAAGAATTAATAAAATAACCACACAAATCTCTGATCAAAGCATACAGAAAAAAATGTAAATTCATCTTCAAACATAGAATTACCTCATTATACATTAGGGGAGGAGCAAAGGAAAATAAAATTTCACAATAAAGTCAGATACAAGTTAAAATTCTATTACTAATGTATGTTCATGACATACAAGAAATAGATTCTGTACATTTTTCAATGGGTCTTAATGGAATTTAATGTGCTCTGAATTAAAAAATGATCAATTTATGGCAGGACTGCTGATTTGCAACATTTAAAAAAAAGTAGTTCTAATGCATGTTTAATTTATGTATTCTCTTGTCCTCTCAGGATTTAAATCAATTCATGAATCTCTCAACTCCCTCCAACAAATACAGAAAACAAAAATGGATTTAGAGAAATATAAAGTACAAAAAGACATAAAGAAATTAAAGCGTAAGATTGTGGAACTCCAGGAGGTATAAAACTTTCCAGTCATCTTCTTTTTTACCAACTAATGGAGCAATCTGTTGGGAAAAGTTGTGAAAAAGAAAAAGTTAATATCTCTAGGATGTTTACTGCTTCTAATGTCTCCATATTTCTCACCACCATTTAATCAGAAGAATGTATCCGGAAAAACAATAAAGAAGCTTTATGTCTTCAATTTATTAGTGAAAAACTTAAGGAATTTCTTCACACACATGCCTTTTATATTTTTACATACAAATAAAAAAAGAACAATCTCCTTAATGTACACAGATGAATGAAGTAAGGTCAGGTGTAATACATTAAAGAATGACAGGAACTGTGAGAAACTGAGACTTAAGACCCTGTCTAAAAATAATGGCTACTATGTAGTTTCAATTCATTACCAACATGAATTTAGTCCATCATTGCCAAAATATTTTCATTTCTTAAGAGAAACTTCTCCATTTTTTAAGCATTAATATCCAGTTCAAGATGGTTCTTAAACTATGAAGGAAATATTTGTGGAACAGATACTTCCAATGGGCTGTCAATCACAAGATTTGACCCAGAGATTTTCCTTATCTAATAATTCCAATGTTTATAAAAAAAATTCAGCATATTTATATTTTCAATGTTTTCAATCTGTATCAGAATTATGAAGAAGTGCTAACACATGCAAAATAAGGGAATTTAATAGCTTCGATGAAAAATATGCCACATAAAATTGATTTAGGTGTTAAATTCAGAAGTACTTTAAAAACATAAACCTATTTCATATAAAATTAAAATATATCTAATATTTCTGGATATAAACATTAAATACAGAGTCTGACATGAGGCATCAAATTCATGAAAAGTAAAACTATCCACCGCATATGCTATCTGCAATTGGAACAAGAACCGATTTCTAATTACGGAGCTCTGTGTAAGCCTGGCAAGGGGACCCTGCTTCAGATGTAGGCACCTCCCTTAGTTTACAGAAGAGTGATAACTTCTCCCAAATAGAGAACAAATTGACCTTCCATTTTCTAATTTTTAACTGTACAAAACATCTCCATTATTATCATTAGTAAGCTATATGCAGCAGCATTGGTTCTATAATTGAAGGAATTTTCATAGCAGTATTTAAAAATGTAAAAGCAACAGCAAATGTCCTTTGCAATCAAGGGCCATGGTGGGATAAAGAGCTGATATCTTAAGTAACTCACACTATTACAAGTCAAAAAGAAAATAACAAATCTAAGATTTTACTTTCAAAATGGACAAAGGCGATGAACAGGCAAGTCATAGAAGAATATAACAGTATAAAAAGATGCTCAACCTCATTATTACAGAAATAAAAAGTGAAGGAACTATTAACTACCATTTTCATACTGGCAAAGACTAAAATGATGAACAATAGTGGGTTGAAAAGGGTGAAGAGAAATGTGCACACTCATATATTATTAATGAATCTATAAATTAGTACCATGATTTAGAGGGCAATTTGGAAACATCTGTTAATATTTCAAATACATATGTATATTTCCTTCCATTCCACAATTCCATGACTAGAAATTTATTATTATAGAAAAGTGCTCCCAAAAATACAAACATATTTGAATAAGGATGCTTATTATAGTATTATTTATTATAATATATAAAAACTCTCCCCCTCATCTGTATCCTGTATCGCTATATACTTCTAATAAATGTGGGGAAAAAAAATAAAAACTCAAATATTAGGAATTTATTAACTAAAAGTATTAACAGACCAAAAAGTTATAAAGATATCCAAGACATCCTATTAGGTGAAAGAAGCAAGTTTCAAAACAATATTGGCCCCACCTAAGTAAAAAGTAAAAAAGGTTTCTAATAATTTTAAAGTGATAGGCATAGTACTGTTGCAAAAAAGAATTTACAAAAAATTTAGCAGTGATTGAGTTATGAGGCACTTTTCATTTTCTACAATAATCATTTATGAATGGTTTTACATTTTTACAATGTATTTTTTTCTTTCAGTAAAAATATATTTTGAAAACAACAAATACACTCACATAAAAGAGTAACTTTATAATGAACCAAATAAATGAGAAAGGTTAAACTAGGAACTTGTATAGAACAAGAGCCATATTATCCCACTCATACCCACTTTTCTACTCTATAGACATGGCTACAAAAGCAAAGAGGATATAATACAGCAAGAAAGTATGGCAGGGGGGGCGAATACAGGATGCATTTTTTTTCTCCTGAGCAAAACTGCTCTAAACCATTTTATAATTCAAATAATAGCATAGGATGGGCTCCAAAGTTTTCTCAGAATCTTTCATTGGTGTTGAACAGGGAAGCACCATGTAGGGCAGGAGCTCAAAGGATCAAAGCACCTGTTACCATCCTCTTATTTAGGATGCTACCTGGGAGTGTTCACAGGTTTGTACAGACTCTAAAGGCCTGAGCACTATGACTGGAGAGGGTGGACCCAAGTTCGGTGGGGTCTAAAGCTTACACATTGTGGGGTTGTTGTTGATGTCCTGTGATGATGCCAGATGAGTTGGCACAACAGTTTTTAGGAATATTCTAGGACGTAAATGCTACATCAGAACAGCTAGCTGTAATTCAACTCCATACAAAACTCTGAACAATTCAAATGCATTGTTCTAACCCAAATGTATCACCTATTCAACTTCTCTTTAGCTAGATCCAAAGATGATCACGGCCACTCCAGCACACCACCTGTCAAGGAATGAAGTGGGAAAGGGCAGTGACTTTAATCAATGGTCTCAATCAATGATGATTAAAATGTCTTCTACAAATACTACAATGACCTTGTAAATATGTGGCTCGGGCTCATGAAAGTGGGAGGCTCTGAAGCTCAGGAGCCATTGATTATTCTATTGTGAATTCATTTATGATCAGGGGATAGTGGAGCAGTGGGACTCCCTCCCATTATATTTATTTTGCCATAGATGCAAAAAGCCAATAGGCATGAATGATCCTCCTTTCTTACAAAGCAGCTCACTATGCATGGGACTTCATTCTACATCAAATGACATTTCTTAATCCTTTGAGAAATGTCAGACTTCCCTCCCCACAAAACAGTATGTTTGAGCATTACAGAATCTTCACACCCACACTACAAACTCTGCATCAAAATATTTCAGATAGTTCTCACTGTATGCATAAACACCACTTAAGAAGTTTTGGATAGCTGAAGAGTCCTTCTGATTCCCAGCACCTCCTGCCTCATGCTAAAATCTACTCTTGGAAAACACAGGAGAAAATCCCTTGACATTGGTTGTGGCAATGACATTTTAGATATAATATCAAAAGCACAGACAACAGAAGCAAAAATAAGTGAGCCTACATCAAACTGAAAGGTTTCCACACAGCAAAGGAAACAATCAAAATGAAAATATAATCTATGTAATGGGATAAAATGCATCAGCAGGGGATAGGCTCCAATACCTTCGCTTGCCCCCCAAATTCATATATGCTTAGGTCTTTTATATAAAGTGGTATATGATCTATGCACATCCACTTGTCAAGGAGGTGCAGGGGATTAAACCCAGGTCCTCACACATGAGGAGCACATGCTCACTGAGCTACATCCCCAGTGCCTCCTGTATACTTTAAATAATCTCTAGATTACTTATAGTACCTAATATAATATGCATGCTATGTAAATACTTTTAGTATGCTGAATTGTTCAGGAAATAATAAAAAGTCTGTACATGTTCAATACAGACACAATTTTGATCCACGATTGTTGAATGCATGGATTAAAAACCTACAGATACAGAGGGCTGACAGTATTTGCAACCCATATATTTGATAAGGAACTAATATCTCAAATACATAAGAATCTGATATAATCTAATGGGAAAAAAAAGCAAAACAAGAACAATAGAACCCACCCCCCAAAAAAACAATTAAAAATGAAAAAGACCCTAAATAGACATTTCTCCAAAGAAGATATCCAAATGGCCAACAGGTATGTGGAAAGGTGCTAAATAGCACTAATCATCAGGGAAATTCAAATCCAAACTACAACGATACAACACTACACACCAGTTAGAAGGGATATTATCAAAAACTCAAATGATAACAAGAACTGGGAAGAATGTAGCGAAAAGGAAACCCCAGGATACTGTAAGTGGGATTATAAATCGGTACAGCCAATACAGAAAACAGTATGAATGATCTTCATATTAAAAAAAAAAAGGAAAGAAAAAGTACCATATGGATCAAGCAGCCCCACCTTTGGGTATATAGCCAAAGGAAATGAAATCAGCATCTTGAAGACATACTCTGGAAGGGCACTGTGCTGTGATACTCAAGAATATGGAAACAACCTAAGTGTCCACTGACAGATGAATGGATAAAGAAAATGTGGCATACATATACAATGGAATTTTATTTGGTCTTTAAAACAAAGGAAATCCCACAATTTTTGACAAAATGGATAAATTTAAAGGACCTTATGCTACATGAAATAAGCCATTCATAGAAAGACAAATACTACATGATCTCTCTCATGTGTGTAATCTAAAGAAGTCAAATGTAAAGAAACAGAGAAGAACAATAATTTCCAGGGTCTGGGGAATGGGGTAGAGGGTTTTTAATCTGTCAGCTGTCCCAATGACAAAATGCCTGAGAAACTCAACATAAAAGGAAGAATGGTTTATTTTGGTCTACAACTTCAAGTGTCAGTCCATGGTCACTTGGCCCACTTGCTTTGCAGTATAGAACATCATGGTGGTTGGAGTGTGTGGTGAAAGAAGACTATTCACCTCATGGTGGCTGGGAAGCAAACAGAGAGAAGAAAAGGCCAGGATTCCAATCTACCCTTCAAAAGCACTCTCCAAATGACCTAACTTCCTTCCACTAAGCCCCACTTTCTAAAGGTTCCACCACCTCACAACAGCACTAGAAGCTAATACCCAAGCCTTTTTAGCACATGGCTTTTAGGGACTATTTTAATATCCAAACCATAATATAATCAAAGAGTAAAAATATTAAATTATAAGAAGATTAAGTTCTAGAAAGCTAATGCACAACTTAGTGATTATATTAGCCCCTATTCCATTATTATAACAAAACACCTTAGCCTGGATAACTTTATCCAGCCAGGCTTATGCAGCTTACCGTTCTTGAGGTTCAAGGGCATAGTGCTGGCATTAGTTCAGCTGTGGAGATGACCCCATGGTAAATGAATCAAAATCATAGGAGCATGTGCAAAAGGGAGAGATCATATCACCACACAGAAACCAAAAATACTGAGAAATAATAAGGCTTTTTCCCCCCAATAGTACTGGGGATTGAACCCAGGGGTGCTTTACCACTGAGCCACATCTCCAACTCTTTTTGAGTCAGAGTTTCACTAAGTTGCCCAGCTTTGCCTCAAACCTGCTATCCTCCTGTTTCAGCCTCTGAAGTAGCTGGAACTACAGACATGCATCACCATGACCACCCAAGCTTGTTCTTTTATAACAACCCTCTTACAAGAACTCTGGAGGCAACAAAACTATTTTTAATCCTTTCTGAGCACAACATCCCCAATAACTTCCCAGTATGCTTTATCACCAAGGGTCCCACTGTCTCAGCACCACCATACTTAGGAACAAGCCCACAGCACATGAACCCTTGGGGAAACAAACCCATCCAAACCATAGTTGATAACATTGTTAGGTGTTCTTGAATTTGCTAAGAGTAGATCTTAACTGTTCTGATCACACACACACACACACAAATGGTGACTGTAAGGTGAAGGATATGTTAATTAGCCTCAATGTGGTAACCATTTACACAATGTCTGAGACTAATTTGGAGGGGATATGCCCAGCAGGGTAAGGCCAAGGAGCCTAATAATTTCCTGGCACTATCCTGTACAGCTTAAATATATACAAATTTTTTTAGAGTTTTGGAGAAAATACTATACTGAGGACTAAGTAACGTTTCAAATGATTTGCTTCTCCGTTAAGAAGAAAAACAAGGCCTTCACCTTATGCCACATAAGTAACTGTCTTCTCAGCCCCACTGTGAGGTGGATATGCTCCAATAGCCAGGAGCATAGCAAGGCCCAAGGTCAAAGAAAGAGACTCCCAGAGGGCTCCAGATGCCAGAAGCCCTCCTTTTCTTTTACAGAAAAGGTTAATGGAGTTATGAAGAGACTTCCTGGAATAGGATGCAACTGGCGTGGGGGATATAACTACAGTGAGGGGAGGAACCGTGAGGATACCAAGCACTAAAGGAAAGAACAGGAGGAGTCCAGGTGAGTGTGGAGGCAGGTAGCAGTGAAGTCGGAGAGGAAGTGTATGTGGAAGATTTCAGCCCTTCCTGGAAGCTCCTGCTGGCAGCTGGTGTCAGTGACCAACTTGGCACTCTTCTGGTATTGCTTTAAGATATATCATTAGCTATTAGTGTACCAAACAGAACCCTGTTCTGCCATGTAAACTTGAGATTTCTTGGCACAGAACAGTTATAAATGCTTTCTTGATTCCCCTTCCATGCCATAAAACAAACGTACTATGTCCTCTCAGACACAAAAAGGGTGGTGCACCCTCCCAGATGGGCAGGATTGTTGCCAGGAAATTATTAGGCTGCTTGGCCTTACCCTGCTGGGCATATCCCCTCCAGATGAGTCTCAGACACTGTGTAAAGGTTTGATATTATTCCAGGTCTTTCCCTTAACAGTCACGAGATTTCTAAATTCATATAGCAAACGTCCATATCCCTGTTCCTTGGCAGAAATCTGCTACTTCCTTTCCAGAAGATATTTATATGTGGTAAATGTGAATCAGAAGTGAATGATGTACTTACCACTATACCATACACCATGTCCACTTCTCCAGGCTCAGAGAACACAGATGAGGAGTCAGAAATATAACCCAAAACTCTGCGCTGAGAAATACTGAGGCTAAATAAATCCAACTTTAAACCCAGTGCTGCAATTGCTACCTGTGTAACATTTTACATTCCTTGAGTTTCAGCTTCCTCATCATAAAATGGAGATAAAAACACTATACCCTACCTTGTAATTATTGAAAGAATTAGAATATTCATTGAGTTTTTACCAGTATCAAATGCTGCTTAATACAGTCTAAATAGACTAATTTGTTTGGTCTACCAGAAACCTAATACTGAGGCCCAAGAGAGGCTAGGTAACTTGTGTAAGCTCACACAGCTAGACGGAGTCAGGAATTGAACTCACTAGTCCAGAGAACTTGCTCTTAAACACTGTTAATACTTCTTCTCTTTATATGTGTAGATTATCTAATTAAGTGTCTAATATATAGCAGGTGCCATACTTGATATATGATAATAATAAAAGTAAACAGCTTTCAGTTTTTGTGGGGAAAGAATGACAAGTTCCATGGTACTTTTTCATATAACTGATAACTGATTAAGATTATCTAAATCCTTGAGTTTAAAAAGGTCCTTTTACTATATATGAGAAAAAAAAACCCTAGGCTTACAATAGTTCTAATAATTATAACAGAAAGAGAGTAAGATCCATCAAAACCAAGAAAGTATCAGGTACCTAAGATATGGGAGAGTAAAAAAAATTTAAAAAGTTAAAGTTGATGGACTCCAGGAAGAGGTTACAGAAAACCAAAAGTGGTGATGTCACCAAAGATCAAATCAATTAGATTAAATCAGTTTGGCCCTGGTTTCTAGGAAGTTCAACGTCTAAGCGTGGTATATTACTTATCTTTATATAGATTTTAAATTTCAATTATGTCTTTGAAGGGTTCCCTTTTCCCTAAATTTCCTCCTTAGAATTTAGATTGTGCCAAATGGTTCATGGTAGCATCTAAATAGAATTTGTTAGGATAACTGAATCAGTCTCAAAGATACACCTCAGTTCTTTTACATTTCTTAGAGTTGATAGAAATTATTATCAAAACTTCACAATAATATCAGAAATGAATTTTTACGCAGATTTTGCTTATGTGCAAATATAAATAAGCTTAGAAACTAATCTGTCTGAACCTCTTTCCCCTATAAAAGGAGGATGTCTACTGCAATAAATGATGAGAATTGAAGGAGGTAATGGTGGTTTGGCACACGGTAGGCATTCAGTCTATTCCTGCCTGTTAGTCTGAGGATATTGAAGCCCTGATAGGTGAAAATTACTAACTCATAAGCACAAAAGGCTCCTCTGGAAGCAGATGGTTCACTGGTACAGTATCAAGATCCTTTGCAACCCTAGATCTTATTTAGGCTTCACTGGAAGCTATTTGACTAGCACAAAACCTTACTATAGCCTACATATTTCTAATATTCACTACTGTTTATAAATCTGGATCCAGTGCATCGATAATTTATTCTGAATATACTTCTTAGACAAAAAAAGGTTTGAAACCGTAAGTAAAGTACTTGTTCTGAGGCACTACAAGGATAACCTTAGGCAATTCAGAAATACGTTTATATACTCCTTAGAGGAGGGTATTTGTATTGTTTATGACAATATGAATTTGCCTTCTCATCAATGTTTTTTCTGTCTAACCTCCTTCTCTTCTTTGCACACACAAAAAACCATCTGCTCCATCTGGCTTTTCTCTTGTGCCCAGACATTTGTGTCCCAAACATAAGAGAAATTAGCATTGCCAGTAATGCACATATGCAAGAAAACATGTAACTCAGTCTGTGAAGATAAAACCTACTGTAAGCAGGGTTCCCTCCCCCCATACCATTGAAGTGCTCCCCAGGCCAATTTCCAAATTACTAAAGGTATTGTGTATGTAAGACTATTTGTAAAGTATTTTTTTCTTTCTAGATCTGTTAAATTGAACATATTAAGATCAATCTTTTTTTGGGGGGGGGTACTTGGAATTGAACTCTGGGGCACTTAATTACTGAACCACATCCCCTGCCTTTTTTTGGAGACAGGGCCTAAGTTGCTAAGGCTGGCTTTGAACTTGCGATTCTCCTGCCTCCCAAGCCACTGGGATTACAGGTGTGTGCCAACTCGCCCAGCATGACTGATTTTTTTTTTTTTTTAAAAGAAAGAGAGGGACAGTGAGAGAGAGAAAGAATCAATTTTATTTAGTTTTTCATGTGGCTTTGGTTGCTCCAACATTTAAGTTGTATATATGGTGCTGGGGTTCAAACCCACATCCTCCTGCATGCCAGGGCTGCATTCCTTTCTAGCAGTTCCACAGAAGAATGCTCCCTTGCTATCTACTTTCTAGAAGTCACCTCAGTTCCATAGCTAATGGCCCCTTCCTCCATCTCTAAAACCAGCCAAGTGGAATCTCTGACCAGCTTCCATTGTCACATCTCTTGGAATGGTTCTTCACTTTCATGGACTTTTTCGATTAAACTGCTTCCACCTGGGGCAACCTAGGAATCTTTCCCCATGTCAACATCTATATATTCAATCACACCTGCAGTCTCCTTCACCTCATCTTCACAATTGCAAGGGATTAGAGCATAAATATACGCATGCACCATTATTCAGCCCACAATAAACAGAAACACCAAGATACATCTTCTTAATACTCACTTTATCTCCAGAAAAAATATAATTTAATTATGTTCTTATAGCAAGTATTACATACAGGGAAAGTATGCGGTGAAGAATGAAGCCCAAATTAACTTTTTTACTGATGCAAACTCAGTAAAGATCATGACATGCCAATCATGCCACAGCCCAGTGATGTAACACGGAACCCATTTCTTATTTCAATGGATACTCTTTAATTACCCCTCTTCTGGCACCATTTCTCTTCACCAAAACAAATAGGTATTTTCAATTCTAAGTTCAAAATTGATTTTAAAAACTATTTCAAATATTTCCTAATAGCTATTTATTAAAAAAAGACATTTCCCTACTTCAAAACATTTTGAGGTCCAAGACAAGCATAGTGGTACATGCCTGTAATCCCAACAACGGAGGAGAGTGAGGCAGGAGGATTGTAAATTTGAGGCCTGCCTCATCAAATTAGCAAGATCCTGTCTCAAAATAAAAAATAAAAAGGAGTAGGGGTATAGTTCAATGGTAAAGTCTGCCTGGGTCCAATCCCTAGTACCAAAACAAACAAAAACTAGGAACTTTCTGTTTTTCAGATCTAAAGACAATTTAGAATTTATTTTTAAAAATTTCAGTTGTATAGGATGTTTAGGTATATTAGAACTTAAAATATTGGGCTAGAGGAGGGGCTCAGTGGTATTGTGTGAGGACCTGGGTCGGAACCCCAGCACCACATACACAACAAAATGTTGGAGCAACAAAGGCCACATGAAAAACTAAATAAAATTTGATTCTCCTTTTCTTTCTCACTATCACTCTCTTTAAAAAACTAAACAAAAAACAAACAAACAAAAAAACCCCAAATGGATCTGCAAACCACAATGACTCTAATTAGGCTTCACTGTTGTATTTCTACAGCTTCCCCCAAACAGATACCAAATTTTCTTTGGAGGAGCTTAATCCATACCCTTTCGCATTCACATATTACCAGTAAATATTTACATAACGTTTCATAATATGGCAAATAACCAATCATTTAATTTCATTAATGTACTACATGAGTATTTCTATCTAGTTCTAGTCTGTAGAATCCCAGACTAAAACACACTTGTAAATAGTTCATTCCATAAAGCTAAAAAAGAGACAGTGTTTTAAATTAAGGGTTTGTTATTTTTATTCTGACTAAAAATTAATAGGACACTTCAAGAAATATGACAAGTGATTCCAAACAAATAATGCTCCAAAAATTTACTTATAAGTTGAAATGTTTTCCCATAAGAAATTATCATCAGATGCTAAACAAGTCTATAAACATCTAATTAATCAATGATAACCAAAAGGATAAAAAATAACAACAAAACACTCTAATTCTCAAATAAGATATAGCAAAAATAACTAAATACTAATATAAATGCTAAATATTGTACTTCAGGAAATAACTTTATATCTAATTCCTTTAATTAAACTTATATATAAACTCCAAAAAGAAATCATGGCCACTTTTAAAGTTTCTAGAATCTGGTAACACTGATTCATTTCAAAATTTTTTTTAAGAATGCTGTTTAGCACAGCTCTAATTTGTTAACTAGGATTAGATGATAACAAAAGAACATTTTGCCTAAGTTCATCACAAAGTAAGCTCTATAAAAAATGACATGATTAGAATGATTTGATGCTCAAAGTACTAGGCAGACATTGGTAAGAAAAAGCAAAAAACAAAAGTTAAAAGAGGGTGTGTGCACATAAGTGCAAAAAAAGAATGATGTGGGACTGGAGCAGTGGCTCGGCAGTTACGGTGCTTGCCTGGCATGCTTGAGTACACAGGTTCGAACCCCAGCACCTATGTACACAACTAAGTGTCAGAGCAACAAAAGCCACATGAAAAACTAAATAAAACTGATTCTCTCTCTCTCTCTCTCTCTCTCTCTCTCACTGTCCTTCTCTCTTAAAAAAAAAAAAAAAAAAAAAAAGAATGATGTGAAATGGCGTCAACTAGGGATTGTTCCAATTTTCCTTACTTTTTTTTTGGTACTGGGGATTGAACCCAGAGATGCCTTACCACTGAGCTATGTCCCCTGCTCTTCTTTTTAATTTCGAGAGAGGGTCTCAATAAGTTGTTGAGGGTGGGCCTCAAAACTGATCCTCCTGCCTCAGTCTCCTGAACCGCTAGGAGGTGAGTGCTACAACACCCAGCTCCCAACTCCTTTCTAAACTGGGACTCTGGTTCCGGAAAAACAGAATTTGGCAAGGGAGTCAAAAGGTTACCCACTGATTATGGGCCTGGAGAAAAGGCTAACCAAGACCACGCAGAGGTGGAAGTAACCTTGTGAAGCAAGTGACACCCTAGAAAGTGAATGGAGGATAAGAACTAAACCAAGCATCCAGGCAGACAGAACCAGCCCACTCAAGATGAAAAGGCTGAAGCATTTTCCTGAGGAAAAAGGAGGACATGGACACCAGGGCTGCACAGGAAGCCCCCTGTTGTGCATCTCTAGCTGGCTGTGGGCCAGGTTGTTAAAAGCACTGAATCAGTTTGACAACTATGAGAAGAAGGAAGAAATGGGCAGAAAAATAACAGGTACTTAATTTGTTACAGAAGGAAGAGCAGAATCATTGGATTAATCCAGTGGTTCACAAATCTGAACAAACATTAGAATTTCTCAGGCATGCCTTGAAAATGCAGAATTATAGGCCCTTCTGTCCTTAAGATTCTGATTGCATAGATGTGAATGATTATAATGTTCAGTCAAATTTGAAAAACACCTGATTATGGTTCAGTTCAATAGATTAGCTTCTGAAATACAATTAAAAGAATATTATTGATTTATACTATCTTACAAAGTACAACTGTGAAGCAGTTGGTTTAAAAAACCATATATAAATTATATGACCACATATCTGTACAATAAATAATATATGTAAATGTCTGAAAATATTTTTAGAACTACAAATTCAAAGTAAGCAACACACAGCTTCTTTAAATATGTAAGACTTTTTGAAAAAACTAGATAACTGCTTTTAAGTTTTAAGATTTGAAATTTAGAAACTATGACTCATACTGATACTATAGAGAAAATAAAACACTTATTTCAGAAAGTTAAGTCTTTTCCCCAAAACTGAAGCATCCACATGATTGATTAAATATTGTCAGCACTATTTTCCAACATTTTCCATTATTTTTAACTGCAGCCACACACCTGAATATTTTTGAATTATTCAAACATATCCATTAATAATCAAAGACTCACAAACATTTATATTATGCTTATTCAGTGGACTCTGAGATAAAACACTAGTGAAACTGGTGAGAGTATTGTTTGAATTTCATGATAAGTTGGTCTGTGGAATTCCAGAATTCCTGGAAGAAATTAAATCTTTGAATTTATTTTTTAACAAACCAAAGTTCTGCTCTTGCATATTATTTATAAAATGGATATAAAGGCTTTATTTTAAGGGCTAACCAAAAAAAAAAGTATTATTATGTACCATGTAATATGTAAAAAATAATAGTTCACAAATAATGTTGAGCAACTAAGGGAATCATGAATTTCCTTTCATTATGGACTTCCCAAATCAAAGATGTTTTTCTGGTTAAAATCATTAGCGTTAATAGAAAATGACATCTTTAAATTAAGAGCTTTAACTTCTTTAGATTAAAAAAAGAAAAAGAATGGATGATTATAACTATATTTTTAAAATATGTTGCTTTGAAGAAAAGTCTTGATTCACAGCTTCATTCTTACGGCTCTTTCTGTTTGCTTACTGTAAGACAATCCACTGTTATTGTAAGGACAATTTCTGATTCAGTTCCAATGCTCTTGTATCTCTGTGAGTTTCAGCATTCTTTACCAACACCTATGGGAAATCACATACAGGAACATTAGGATTTTATTAACATCATCTACATTTAGATTCCCAAGGGCAGCAGGCTTGAAAAGACCAAAGCTAACTTGAGAAGCACAATTTATTAGAAAGGTGTCAACATTTTGATCGTTAGCACTGTCAGCCCTGTAAGAAATTAAAGGTTTCTTTTCATTTCTTTTCTCTCTTTTTTTTTTTGGTGGCTTGGTTGACATTTTGTGACCTCTAAATGCATTCCTTAGTATTTCTTTAATGCAATATATTTCATCAAAAGGCAAATATTTGCCTCATTTGGAAATGAAAAGGTTTTTCATTAGTTTCACTTTGTTGTCCAAATTGTTGGTAAAGTCATAAGACTTTATTGTCTATCCTTTTTCTTATTCTACATGGTACATTAGGAGAATACATTACTATAGCGTAAACCAATGTTTTTCAACTACAGGCAATTATACCCCAGGGATCATTTGACAATGTCTAGAAAACATTTTTAGCTGGTGCAATTAGGTGTAGGGAGGACAGTGCTACTAGCATCTGCTGGTTAGAAGCCAGGGGTATTGTTGACCATCCAACTTTGCATAGGATGGCACCCATTACCAACAAAGAATTATTCAGTCCAAAACCTCAATCAATAGTGCTGAGGTTGAGGGGCTGGAGCAGTAGCTCAGCTGTTATAGCACTTGCCTGACATGTGCAAAGACTCAGGTTCAAACCCCAGCACCACATATACAACTAAGTGTCAGAAAAATAAAATACAGATGAAAAACTAAATAAAGTTGATTCTTTCTCTCTTAAAAAAAAAAAAAACAGTGCTGAAGTTGAGAAACTGTGGATTAAACAGATTGTAAAGGATGTATCATACTCCTAGCTCCAGAAAAAAGAAATATGGGTAGAAAAAATAATGCCACTGTTGTAATGTTAATACAAGATCAATAACAACACAGAGATCTTTTTTCTTTGACTTACTATTTTGATGTATTTATTTAACTTGCTTTTTGATAAAACATTTTATTTGTTCATTTCTAAACATATAGTTAAAGGAAAGAAAAGGAGCATAGTTGAGACATCCCTTTCTGGCAAAAGAAGAAAATGCTGATTCCTGTTATTGCCTCAAGTTGAGTTTAGATGGACATGCATATGCACTGCTACAAATTTTGCTAGGCAAGACCTTTAGATCAGTACCTCTAAACTTCCTATAAATCTCAGTACGTCTGATGAATGATTTTTAAACTTGGGATGTTCTTTGGTTCACAGATAACATACTGACAATTAGGCCAGCTTCCTAAAATTTTACCCTACTCTTTCATGTAACAAACCTTCTAAGAATACATTGATAGATATATGCAGATAGTGATGAATCTGCTATATTTTATTACAGGAAATAAAAAACTAAAACCTCTTGTCAACTATAGTTAGTATCTAATTACTTAGAACATACCTCACAACTGATCATGATTCCAAGGTTTTAAACCAATACCTTAGACTGTCAATATTTGCAATTAGTTTGGATTCTGATTTTGAAATGGTTATGTTAAAAAAACAGAAAACCAGTACAGCTTCCCCATATAAAGGTATGTTGTACATATACAGGTTGAATTTACACTAACTGATTTTTAAACACAGCTTTAAAAACCCTGCTATTTTTGTCAAAGAACCCTAGCTTTCAATATTATAATATCAAAATGGGAATTTTATAACTAACCCATGGTAAAATGCAAACTATATACTTAAGCTTCAAGTGAAGTGCATGGTTTTTTCTCTACTTTCAATGAATGCAACAATAAACACTGTAGTATTTTGCTGGTCAAAGAATTATGTGGCTCATTTTTTAAAAAAATTCATCATAAAGTAATTTTGAAAAAAAACTCTAAAACCCTTAGGTCTAAGATGAAATATTTTATATAAAATCAAGCCTTACATCAATGAGTTCATAGTCATTTTTGGCATACAGGTGTCTCAGTAGGTACCAACGTGCAGTTGATACAATAGATTTGGGATATCCGGGTTGATATACCACTCTCTCCAAAAGTCGCCGTGTCTCTCTGGGAAAAAGATACATATATTAAGTTCAAAGCATGTAAATCAACAGGAGATATTTCATATACCAGTCTCACAGACATCATCATTTTTTCTATCCTTCTGCAGATGTGGGAGATGATTACTTTGTGATTTTTTAAAATTCAGATAATAAAGGCTAATAATAATGATTAATATTTATTGTTTTTATAATGCACTAGGTATTTTATAATGCACTGTTTATAATGCATAAATGTTTTATACAAGTGATTATATTTTATGTTCACAACCTTTGTAGGTAGATTGCTCTTATTATTTACACTGCAGATAAGCAAATTAAGGCTTATTCCAAAATAGTATGGGGAGAAGAACCCTATTTAATGAATACTTCTGTTGAGGTACCTCTTATCTTTTCTAAAAATAGGCAGAAAATAAATCAACAATACAATGGTGATATATAGTAGAGCAAGAAATATTTAATATCTACCTTAAAGATTAAGTATATAATATCAGGCATTTAATGTGTATTTTTAAGAATGTGTATAATATGTAACTCATATAATAACATGTTGATTTTTAGTTGCAATCTAATTTTTTTCTTTACTAACTCATTGACATGGAATAGAAGAACCTTATAGGAAGCAATTTGTTTGAAAAACAAACTAAAGAACTTGTATTGAAGAAACTTTGACACAGGGATCAAACTGCTTTTTTTCTTAGTCTGTATGGTTATTTGGGCTAGTTTTGGAAGTATTAAAATTATGTAGGTATAAGTTGCCCAGAATGTGCACCAGCAGAAAGAGCTCAGTTGGAATTTCATAGAGTAAAATGTTTCTTGATGAAATGAGTTGTACAAAAAATGACCAAAAATAAGTAAATATTAATAAACAATCCTGGAACTGCTGGTTAGTCGTAGGGTGTTAATTCTTCCTTCATCTCTACTTTGTGATGCTTTCTGCCACATACTTATATGTTATTAAGCTCTATTTCTATAACACCTATTATGTTCTAGTAATGTTTGTTCCAAAATCACTATTCCAATTATGGCTGCTTGTTATTAGAGCTAGATGTTATTTGAAAACACTTTTGATTGTTTTTTTATCCATTATCACCCCAAAGAATTTTCTACATGTTTATTTTGACCACATTCCTGACCTTCAAAAAAATATTGCTAGACTTTTTCTTTAATGAGAAGCTTTAGGATTTTCTTGATATGAAGCCACATTATTTGTAAATGATGTCAGTCTTTTCAATATATATTACTTTTTCCATACTTCACTACACTAGCAACAACTTCTATTACTGTAGTAACCTCGAACAGAATCTTTCTGGTTTTGTTTCTAGAATGTGCATCACATTCTTGGCTCATCCTAAAATAGCAGAGGAAAAACCTCAAGGACTGCTTTACTTGAAATGCTATGATGCCAAGCCTCTCATTTGTATCTATGTACCAAATTGTTTCTTAAACAAATTGTGAAATTTTATTTTCCCCCTTACCATATTACTAGAAACAGCTGCTCCAGAATAGAGGTATATGAATAACCCCAGTTTGTTAAACTAGTTTATTAAGCTTATGATAAACATTTCCTTGATTGTTTCTTAGAAGGCTTTAAAATAAAGGAAGCATTTCCAAGAAAAAAATGAACAGAATCTTCATACCTTGCCCCCATTTTTCGGTTGAATTGTAACAAAGCTTGTAAAAGAACAGCTAGTGGGCAGAAGCAAAGTTTTAAGGCCTCAGTTGTAGCCTCTTGAACCAAGGATGGCCAATGACCACTGGAAACATTAGCCTGTAAAAATATAAGGGAAATATTAATCTTTCTGACACACTTAAAAGCATAAAATTCAATCAACATAATAATTAAACAATGATGTAAGATCTAATCTCTGCCTTCAAGGAGCTATAAAACTAGAGTAGAGGAAGTAGAGAAAGGGCTTAAAAAGGAGGTTTCATTTTAAAAACACTAACGTATTTGTTAAAAGAAAATACAGTACTACACTACTTAGGTGAGTAAAATCTATCAGTTAGCCTTTGATCAACCAAATAAACAAAAACCCCAATGTAACATGATTAATTATTTAACAGCAGTGATAAATAGAAGTTCCACATTTCAAAAATTATCTAAGAGAGGAAACCTGAATTGAAATATTTTTAAAAAATCAATATAAGCTATGTGTGGTGGTACATGCCTATATTTCCAGCAGCTCAGGAGGCTAAGGCAGGAGGATCTCAAGTTGATCTTAGCAACTTAGCAAGACCCAAATCAACATAGTGAGACCTTGTCTCGAAAAAATAAATAAATAAAAAGGGCTGGGGATGTGGCTCAGTGGTTATGGCCCTGCTGGGCTCAATTCCTGGTACCAAAAATAAAATAAAATATGTACTGACTCAAAAACAACATATCTAAGTATTTTCCTAAAAATAACATATCTAAGTATCTTCCAAGAAACAGTAACTGAAAATAAATGCTAACTAAATTACATAAGAAAAAATGCACTAAATTTTTTCATTAAAAATCTCAAATTAGGGGGACTGGAGTGGTGGCTCAGCAGTTCCAAGGTCTGCTGGGCATGTGCAAGGATGCAAGTTCGAACCCCAGCATCATGTACAGAACTAAGTGTCAAGAGCAACTAAAGCTGAATGAAAAAGCTAAATAAAAATTCTCTCTCTCTCTCTCTCTCACTGTCCTTTCTGTCTTTAAAAAAGAGCTAATCCCCTTAGTTCCCAGGCTACGGTGTGATTACAGGCAACAGGGTTGTCCCTCCCCACAGCATTACCATTTGTATTTGTTTGTATAAGATGGTGTTAGGTTCTCCAGGTCTGACAGACATATAAAGCACTTTTTCTCATGCTGGCTTTATGAGAGACTCCAAACTTTATGGGTAGTTGCTCATCTGCAAGTCCTCTCTCTATGTGACCTATGGGGCCCAGTGGAAAATAAATGTAGCAAGCTGGAGAGGTGGCTCAGTGGTAGAGCAATTGCCTGTCATGTGTGAAGCCTCAGGTTCAATCCCCAGCACCACATACACAACAAAACCAAATGAAAAATTAACTATGTTTCTCTTCCTCTAAGAAAGAAAGGAAAGAAGTATAGGACCCTTTGTTCAAAAACTAAGACTTTCAAATGGTGACTACAGATTATTAAACCAAATGTGGAACCCTGTGTGACTGCACGGGACATATGACCAAGAACATGTGCCCTACTCATCTATAGTGCCACTAATGTGGGCACATGTACAGATGTCTCTTGACTAATGATGGGGCTATGTTCTAAGAAACCCACTGTATGTTGAAAATATCAAAAGTCACCTAACCTACCAAACAAGACAGCTCAGCAACACTACACTGTGAGGTATTTGTTGTTCACCCTCATGTGTGGTTAAATGAGAGATGCAGCTTGCTGCTGCTGCTCAGAATTGAGAGATAGTATTACACTGCACACCACTGGCACAGGAAAAACTTGAAATTAAAAATGTGAAGTACAATTTCTACTGAATATGTGTTTGTGTGTGCGTCTGCGTTATATAGCTTACACATCATTGAAGTTAAGAAATCATAAAATTCAACCTTCAGTCCAGGGCCGTCTATATTATATTCCTCTTACTCCACATCCTCCAGCAATATGGAAACCTCTCGCTGCCTTTTTGCTCAGACCCCTTTGACATCTCAAAGAGGCTCTACCCATCAGGATCTAAGCTAACTTCTGTGCCAGTCCACTCTCACACTTGGCATCATTGATTTCTAGACCTCACAAACTCAGAGTGCTGCTAATCCCATTTGCAGCAGCTCTCCTTCACCCCCTCTTCCCTGTACACAGATAATCCTATTGACCTGAGGACCTGAGGGTTCATCCACTGGTGACCACTCTCTCAGAAGCAAGCAGTCATTTTCCAAAACTCTAGCAACTCTCTTCTCTTGTAACACATTAGACAAATCTGTATCAGTTACCCATCTATATGCTTGAGGCCTGTAAGGCCTCAAAAAACCACACCAAAGCCTCTCTCCCTGGCTGCAGCCTGTCTTCACCTCAGTGTCTGTCTGTCTGTGGAGATGGGTCAGGGAGGAAATGAGCAGGCAACAGCTCTACCCAGAGAAAGTTCTTCACAACTCCTTCTCAGTTCAACTCCTCTGATGCTTTTATATCTTCCTTGTAGGTTAATCTTGTTTGGAAAATTGGTATCTTGTTGATCTGAGATCTCACTTTGGAATCTGATAGCTAATTCCTTAGCTAATCTTTAGTTTAGAATCATGTTCACATATTATCATGATATAACAGTCTATCATAAAACAGCATCCATTCTCCTCACACTGACAGCTGTGTTCCCCAGAAATATGGCATCACCTTTATGCCTTTATAATAACTCGAGTGTCAAATCTTTCAACAAGAACAAAATAGATTTGACCAGTGCTTTAATATTTATACAGGCATTAACTAAATGCTACTTCATTTGATATGTACAACAATCCTACAAGAAAGTGAAGTAGGTATTATTATCTCTACTAGTACAAAAAAAGGAAAAGTGCTCTGAGTAGTTTAAGTGACTAAAGAATTCATAGGCAGTCACTGGTCAAACCAGAATAAAGAATTTTAGAGAAAATACTTTTGTGGTGGCAGTAGTGTGGTGGGGTCAGGTATAAATGGGTATTACAAGCTAATTTGCTTATCTGTAAAATAGGGTAATTGTGACCATCAGAAAAATTAAGGGGCTGGAGTGGTGGCTCAACAGTATAGTTCTTGCCTGGCATGCAGGAGGATCTGGGTTCAAGTCCCAGCACCACATACACAACTAAGTACCAGAGCAATAAAAACCAGACGAAAAACTAAATAAAGCTGATTCTCTCTCTCTGTTACTCTCCCTCTTTTAAATTAAAAAAAGTCAACTTATCATAGTACCTAGCACAGACTAAGTGCTATATGAATTGCTATTGCTTTAACTATTATTAATGTGCTTTATTCCAGGTTATATTTAATTTCCTAGCTTAAAAATAACTGAATAGATCGTTCTCTGCTGAGAGATGGCCCACTCTCTCTCTTGAGAGTGCTCTCTACTTTGAACCTTACTATGCTTTTACTTTACTTTCACCTCTCTTTCACTTAAAATAAAATTCTCTTGCATGAAAAAAAAATAACTGAATAGTATTTATAACCAACAAATATTAAGTTAGGCTAAGACAGTGTCTAATTCTCCAATTCACATATTCAAGAGCATATTACAGATACTATGTGTGGTTTCCATAGCTTACCAATTTTCCAAGGTTTTGAAGACCTTTCTTAAATACAAAAATGGATAAACAAAATAAAATTTTAGGTAATTTGTAATTACTGTTAACACTATTATTCTTTCCCACCTGAATCACCTCAAATTTGACCATTCAAAATGTATTTACTGGGGTCTTCGTAATGTTATAAGGCAATGGTAAAGAATAAGAAAGCACAAAACACGGCCCTGATCTAAAGGTGTTCTTGGACATATTCTACTTTTTATATTTCTTTGTCAAAATACCTAGTTAAAGTAAATAAATCACATTCACATGATTACTAAGACTAAAGCAAGAATTAATTTAGGCCAGTATGTGAAAATGTCTTCTAACTACCTAAAACAGAAAGAGTAAGAGTTTATCTTTTAATTACAAAAGTTATGTGCATATGACAAAACATTCACTCTGAAAAGATATGAAAAATTATGCTCTACCATCCCTTAAAAATCCAAATCCTATTATCTAAAGTAACTGCTATCACATTTTCCAGTATTTTTTCATATATGCTTCTCAGTGTATGTATACACAAACACACATGGCATATCCAAAGATATATATCCTTGAATATATATACCACATGTACAAACACTGAGAGAGGATTATATCACACATACTATTCTGCAGCTTGCCTTCACCCCCACTTAAACACATATCTTGAAGAATTACCCCTACCAACACACAAGACTTTTCAATGAATATATGTAAAATTATAATCAGAAAATAGGATGTCAAGTCATAAGTTGCTAGAAATTCCTCTGAAAAAATGTCAAATTAACAAGGGATTAATCTCCACAACATATAAAGAACTCAAAGACCTTAACAACAAAAAACCAAAACCAAAAACAAATAATAAGTGGACAAAAAAACTAAAAAAATTTGTTAAAAGAAAAAAATATAAATGTCCAACAAATATATGAAGAAATGTTTAGTGTCTTTAGCAATCAGGGAAATGCAGATCAAAACTAAAATGTGATTGTATCTCACTATAGTTAAAATAACAGTCATTGAGAATACAAATAATAAATGCTATTGAGGATGTGGAGAAAAACAACACCCATATATTATTGGTGGGACTGAAAATTAGTACAACCACTTTAGAAGGCAGTATGAAGATTCTTTAAAAGAACAGTCATCCCACTCCTCAGTATTTATCCAAAAGAACTAAAGTCAGCATACTATAGTGATTCAGGCATATCAGTGTTTAGAGCAGAATAATTCATAATAGTCAAGTTATGAAGCCAATCCAGGAGTCTGTCTATAGCTGAATGGATTAAGAAAATGTTGTATATCTAAACAATGGAGTTCTACTCAGCCATAAAAAAGCATAAAATTATTGTGTTTGCTGGTACTGGATGGAAATGGAGAACATCATGCTAAGTGAAATAAACCAGACTCAGAAAATCAAGGGTCGAATGTTTTTTGTCATATGCTAAAGCTAGATCAAAATTAGATAAAAAGGGGGGATTGGATTTCATAAGGATAGAGGGAAAATTAGTGAAGTAGAAGATGTAAAGGGATGGAGAAGAGACAGGAAAGAGGAAGAAATGCAGAATGAATTGAACAAAATTACACTACGTACGTGTATAAATATACCACAGTGAATTCCACCTTTATGTATATCTATAAGGCATCAATTAAATAATAAACAGAAGATCAGTAAAGTAAAGGAATGGAATAAGGGGAGAAGGGAGGGAAGGAAAAGAGGAGGAACTAGGGAGTGAAATGGAGCAAATTAAATTCCATCCATGTATGATTATGTCAACATAAACTCAACTATTATGTATAACTATATGCACTAATAAAAGTATTTTAAAAATTTACAAAAAAGTTGTATAAATAGTACAGAGTTGCCATTCAACTCTTACCCAGTTTCTCCTAGCATTAACATATCTCATCACATGTATATTAGTCAAAACTTAGAAAATCAACATTAGTACATTATAATTAACTAAACTCCAGACTTCATACAGATTTCTTAATCTTGAGTTTTCAGAGTTCTTTATGTATTCTGCGTAGAAGTCTCTTATCAGATGAGTCATTTGCAAATCTCTTCCTCCCAGTTTCCATCTTGTCTTCTCATTTTCTTACTTGTATTACATTTACTTTTCTAAATGTCAGCAAAAGTTACTTGGGTGATACCATTTTCATTTCATTCTGATGAATGCAAATGCTTTAAGTAATAGCAAAATACTTTTTTAAAAAAATGAATTGAGAAATGACTAAAATGTGAAATATGGTCGTTTTGTCTCACGTGAATAGCTGAATTTAATTCTAATTTAAATCACCAAGAAACAAAAATGTATATTTTGCTATAATTCAACTTTTAAAATTATAATCTTAGCTTTTTTTCCCAGTGATGATGTTTTGTTGTAACCTATGAATTTATATTACTCTTTTGTCTCTCAAGAGACCAAACTATAAAGTCTACCAAGAGTCCACAGTAGAAGATATTGAAACAGAAACTCCATGAAATAACACTATGTGAAAAGTTTTCAAATTAAAGAAGGATAAAGGAATCAAGTTTTCATCACAGAACTATAATATCATCTTACCATACAGATTTCTAATGCAAGCAACGCTAGTTTCAACAAACTTGAGAGCTTCCCGCTCCAACTGCCCTGTTGGGACGCCACTTGTAGACTCTTTCTGTAACACATTTCTGCAGCACCCATCATTCCTTGAGATTGATACACCTGTGCCAGCCACTAAAGAACAGAAAAGGTAAGGGACAGAACTTTAGTTTAGTACAGAGTCTGGTTCCCAGCTTCCAACAAATTCAGTAAACTGATGAAATTAAAATTTCTACTTAATTATTAGTAAGTTCTGTACCCAAAAGACAAAAATTACAGGTCAAGAAAGGAATATACTGCCCATCCTATTAATAACAGCTTCCTAGCTATACCTACTTTAAAGTCTAAAACTCCCCCAAGATGGCAAGTCAGGAATAAAATTAAAATGCAATGTGAAAACAGATCTATCACATAAATACTAATGAAAAGAAAATTTGTGCAGCTATGTTAATAACCAAAGTAGCCTTTACAACAAGAAATATTAAGAAGTAAAGTGGGATATTTCATAACGATGAGTCCTTTCACATAAACACTTCTGATTTGTATATACCCAATAACGCAGAATTCATGAAACAAAATTTGACAGAAATGAAAAAAGAAGTACACAAATCCAGAATTGCAGTTGGGAGATTTTAATACACTTATCTGAGGAAATAAATAAATAAATAAACAGTCAGTGAAGAGAAAGACTGCAACAGTCAGATTGCTTTAAATTACACATTTACAAGACCACATTCAATGACTACAAAATATACATTCTTTGCAAGTGCACATGCAACATTTACCAAATTTGACCATTTGCTGGATCATAAGACAAATCTCAACAAATTTCAAAGGACTGAAAATCAAACTATGTCCTAATTAAGTAGAACTGAACTTGAAATTGGTAACATAAAAATATCTACAATCATCCATATTAGATATTTTGTAAAATGCTTTATATAAAAAAATTAGTCAAAGAAATCCATTGTAAATTAGGAAGCATTTTGAAATGAATGACAATGAAAGCACTACACAAAACCCTGTAAGGTGCATATATGAGAATAACAAAACAATATATGTTAGAGAGAAAAATAACGTCATGTAAAGAAAGTAAAATAAAGAAGCCAGGCACCGTGGTGCATGCCCATAATCTTGGCTGCTTGGGAGTATGAGGCAGGAAGATCACAAGTTTAAGGTCAGCTTGGGCAACTTACTGAGACCCTGCCTCAAAATAAAATAAAAAGGGTTGGAGATGTAGCTCAGTGGTAGAGGATATTGTGAACATTTTTACACTAATATTTGAAATTGAAATGCACTGGAAAAATTCTTTGCAACTCACCAATGCTAAAGAAATATGAAATCTTGATATGCTTATATATATTAAAGAAATTTAGTCTAATTTAAAACTTTCTCAGAAACAAAATCCATGGCCTCAATGGTGAATGAATCCTTCCAAATAGTGAAGAAATAGTTATACGCTTTCAGAAAATAAGAACATAGAAACAATACATAATAATGAACTTATAGAAATGAAAAGTTACAGACCCATTTCTCTCATAAATATAAGTACAAAATTCTATACAAGATATTATTAGCACAATGATGGCAGCAATATATAAAAAGCATAACACACAGTGAACATGTAGGGCTTATTGTAAGAATACAAGGTTGTCTTAACACTTGAAAATCAATGTAAGCCACCACATCAACATAATTTTTAAAAAGTCATTCTATATTTAGAGGTGAAATGATTAGATTCTGACAGCTATAACCTGATTGGTCCATCCTAGTTTGAATGGACAGACTCACATGAAGCATGGCTAGAGGAAGTGGGTCACTGGGGGTATGTCCTGGAAGAGTACATCTTCCCTGTGGTTCCTTTCCCTATCTCTCTGCTTCCTGGACAGCTCTGAACAGAGCAGCTTTGCTCCACCATGCCATTTCTCTATGAGGTACTGCTTCACTGTTGCCCTAGAGGAATGGAATTGGCCCACCATGGACTGAACCTCTGATACCATGAGCCAAAATAAACTTTCCTTCCTTAAAAAAAAAAGTCAAAAAAGCATTTGAAGGACTGGAGCAGTGGGTGGCTCAGTGGTAAAAGCATTTGCCTAGCATGCACAAAGAACCAGGTTCAAACCCCAGCACCACATATACAACTGAGTATTGGGAAAACAAAAACCAGATGAAAAAATAAATAAAATTGATTTTCTCTTTCTCACTCAAAAAAAAAAAAAAACAAAAAAAACCAATTGATAAAATTTCATATCATTATTAAAAAACAAAAATTCAGAATAAAGAAATTCCATAATCTGATAAAGTATCTAAAAAACCTATAGCAAATACCATCTTAATAATGACATGGTAAATACTTTCTACTCTGAGGTAAGAATAAAGCAAGAATATTGACTTATCACCACTTTTATTTAAAATCACACTAGCAGTTCCAGAAATTACAATAAGACAAGAGAAAATTTAACATGTAAATATTGGGAAGAAAAATGTAAAACATTATTTACAAAGGACATCACTATGTATGTACAAAATTCAAAACCATTCCAAAAAATTATGGGAATTTGGCAAGGAGATCAACAAAGGCCACATGAAAAACTAAATAAAAAAAGGAAAATCAATATAGAAAAAAATCACTGCATTTCTAAATGTTTAGAGCTAATACAAGAAAAAGCACCTTAGGATGAATAAGAAAAATAACAAACAATGTAAAAGACCTCTAGGTCACTACAAAGAAAGATGTCAAACTTAATTAACCCTGTGGAATATACCACATTCACCAATAGAAAAATTCAAGAGTATTATCTTGTCAATTCTCCCCAAATTAAACTATAGATTCAACATAATCTTTGCCAAGCTCTCAGCAGGGCTTTTTTGTGTTTTGTTTGTTTGCTTTAGAGTGACAGAGAAAAACAATTTTTGTATTTAGTTTTTCATGTGGCCCTTGTTGATCTGAGACTGTTTTGTACGCGGTGCTGGGGTTTGAACTTACATACTCACACACGCTGTGCAAGCGCCGTAACCACCGAGCCACCGCTCCAATCCTTCAGGCTTTTGTGTTTATACGCAGAAATGAACAATTTATATGGAAATGCAAAAGACCTAAAATGACTAAAACAAGCTTGAAAAACAAAAAAGCTTGATATCTTAATGTTAACACACATGAAGGCTAATGATAAAGTTATAAAAGAAATAAACACAGAAAAATGGAAAAGAAAAGGGAGCCCTAAAAGACTTACATATACATAGTTGGCTAACTTATAACAAAGGCAACATTGTAAATTAGATATCCATATGGAAAAAAATCTTGACCCTTGCTTGCAACATTCACAAAAATAAATCTATGACAAACTGTAGACCTAAGCATAAAAAGTAAACCAATAAAACTGGTAAAATAAAACATTAAAGAAAATCTTTGTGAACTTGAAGTAAGTAGAGTTCTTAAATAAAATATCAATAAAGCATTAACCATTTAAAAATGATAGACCATTAAAATGAAGGTATGCTCATGAAAAATAACATTACGGGAGTGCTAAATCAAGTCAAAGGTGAGAAAATAGGTAGTATAACTATCCAAAAATGTACTTGGATCCAGGAAATATACTGAGTTCCAATAATTCATTAGCAGCAATTCACTCATGCGATGAATAAGATAAAATTAAGAGCTCATACACTGCTGGTGTTGTGTATAAATTAATACAAACACTTTGGAAAACTGTTCAGCAAGATCTACTAATCAAAACCTGCACATACTCTATGGGCTACCAAAAGAGATGTCTGAGGATGGCTATAGCAGCATTATTCATAATAGACTAAACCTGGTACAACCCAAATGTCTGTAAATAGCAAAAGGAATATATATTATAGTATATTCCTAAAGTGAAATTTAAAACATTATGGCCACATGAAACAACACAATAAATCTCTCAAACATAATGTTGAGTGAAACATAGCCAGATGAAATGGGCAGTAGTTAAACAGGTATGTGTTTGTGTATGTAAAAATTCAATGAGTATTACTTTTTATTACTTGTGAATTATATCATACTACAAAAGGAAGCACACATAGGCATACACAAACAATAATTTATTCTTTTTTTTTCACTATTAGTTTGGAAAGGTAATTCTCCCCTTGACAAAGAATTATGAGATCATCAATAGACAGTTGACCTCAGAATTAAAGTATTAGATCTTGTACAGCAAACTTACTCTAAAAGAGGAAACAAGCTCCATCTTTCTTCAAAGATCAGAGTAAAATGGAGGCTCACTTTACACAATCCAACTATTTATGCTGTTAGATAATGTCTTTAATTATCTAAAGCGTAGATATCAAATAGCTGATGTAATGAAAGATCAGACTAGAGTAAAACAAGCTTCTATAAAATCTATACCAAAAAGTCTCTCTCATTCTTTTTCTGAGGCACAGAAAGGAATAAAAACTAAATAAAATGACTAAACTTTTTTGTACTTTACTATCAATAAGAAAAAGGACATAGTGATTACTATGTATGTGTGATCATTGATGTAACCATCAATCCTGAAAATTCCTGTTTCTCAAAATACTAAATACCTATTAAAATTTTGCATACAGGTTACCTATAAAGTAGCTGGGGGAAAAAAACCACACATCCCTTCTAAAGGCAGAGTTAAAAACAACAACATGGTACACTTATTATAACACATCTTTAGCTCTCTTACATTAGACCCATGTAAAATATAGCATTTTTACCACTGTTTTGAGAATTAAGAAAGCTCTAAAGCATTACAGATCCTGAATTACTATTTTACTTCCTTGGTACTTCTAATCATAATATCATCTAAATCTTTTATTTTTTTTTTTAAGAGAGAGGGACAGTGAGAGAGAGATAGAAAAAGAGAGAATCAATTTTATTTATTTTTCATGTGATTGTTGTTGTTCCGACACTTAGTTGTGTACGTGGTGCTGGAGTTCAAACCCATGTCCTTGTGCATGCTAGGCAAGCACCATAACCGCCGAGCCACCGCTCCAGCCCACCATCTAAATCTTGAGATGGCCAGATATATGGTAAGATTAAAAGCAAGACAAGTAAAAACAGAGTATATCCCTGACTTTAACTAGTCTCATGAAGTATTTTAAAAGAGGACTCATGTATGACTGGAGAGAACTTACCTGCCAAGCTGGAACAGAGGTTGAGTTAGACATGACTGTTTTTTGAAGTTCCTCAAGGACTGCATCTGGGAGTGGCTTTTGTGACTCCAGAAGTGATTTACACTGAACTTGTCTCAAAAGTAGTATGACAGCAGGCTGATCAGGATTACTTTTTAAATTCTAAAAATTAAACCACAAACAGGAATACATCAAATAGGCTATTAAATTATAAAAGTAAGAGGTTACTAAGCTATGTTCCATGTTGGGGGGAAACTTTTATAATCCAAAACTTCTTCTGATAGAATAAGCAATTACAAAAGCTAAATAAACATGTCAGGCACAGCAGTACACGCCTGTCATCCCAGCGACTAGCTGAAAGCTGAGGCAGGATGACCACAAGGTGAAGCCCCCCCCAGCAACTTAGACTCTGACTCAAAACAAAAATAAAAAGGACTGGGATTGCAGGTCAGTAGTAAAGTGACCCTGGGTTCAATTCCCCATACCAAAAAAAAAAAAAACCTCAAAAAAAAAAAGCTAAAAAAACAAAAGACAACTAGTTTAGGAATATTAAAACTATATATTTAAATAATCTTTCAGTAATGTTATAAGTCATTTATTTGAGATTTAAAATGTCCTTTTGACTGGGTTTTCCTCAGGTAATATACTGAAAAGTTTAGGTTCTGAATGGAAATAGCTGAATTAAGAAAATATAAGCTATATTGTGTAAGAAGAGGAGTAATTGTGTTTCTTTTTTGAACTCTTATCAAAGATGCTTATTATATTCTAGACTTATTAGTCACTGGGAGTGAAATGGCCATTCTTTCATTTCACTGAGCTATTATTTATACTCTAAAATATTTTAACTTAGAGAAGAGTTTGAAGGTTCCCAGCACAAAGAATTGATAACATTTGAGGAGTTACCTTGATTTGGTCAAAACATTATATATATGTACTGATTATAATACAGTACCCATAAATAAGTACAAATATTATATGTTAATTAAGAAAATGCAAATCTGACTCTGAAGGGGAAACATTATACCACTGTATCCAAAAACAAAACAAAATATAAAAACATCAACAACAATAAAGGAATGAATTTGCCCTCAAGAACATATTTATAAATTTTTTATTCATTAGCTCATATCACATGTATTTCTAAAATGCATCTGATTGCTTGCTTCTAAGTAAGAGACTAGAACAATAAAATGACAAGGAAAGGTTCATATGTTATTCTTGATTCTATCACAGAGCAGAAAGTAACTGTGAGTTCATGCTTAGTAAATACCTGCGGTATAATAACTTGTCCTGACATTATCTCAAATGGAATTCCTTACATAAAAGAGAAAATGTAATTACTCTGTTTCTCAGAAAATTAACAAGTCCATTTGTCTTTCTGTAAAATTCAAAACTTCTCTTTCAAAAAAACTTGTTTCCAAAGACAACACAACATACTTGGCAAGCATTCATGAAACATCATGTTTTCAAGAAAAGCCAAGTTTATAACTCTCCAACTCTCAACTATTAATTTATTTCTGAGGAGGTTTATGAAACTAATCCATTCATTCAGTAAATATTTATTGGACCTTCACTATGTGCTATGCAAGATACTAAGAATTTTCTCACAGAGCCTACAAGCTGAGAACCCCACAATCCCAGGGTGTAAACAAAGAATAGTGAGTAGTTCCAGTCCCCTACTCATCAATCTCCAGACATTGTATGTGGCTCAGAACTTAAGAAAAATGAAGAAAAAAATGAAAACACATCCTGGAAAACACAATATTCTGAAGGAAGTAACCAGAAATCAAAGGAAAATAGTGCTATCTAAATAGTATCCAAATAAAAATAAAAAGATCTACAAAGAGCTTGAGTCCGAGAGTCAAATGTGAGTTCAAACTGCAATGCTACCTATTTCTAGCTGTGAACCCCTGTGCCTAATCTCTTTAAGCCTGAACTTTCTCTTTACAAGATTATTGTAAAACTCAAACACAAAATGCTAATTGCAATGACTGAAATCAATAAATTCTGGTTGTTGCCATCATATTTACCACCACCATGTGTTCTTTAAAAAACAGGCACTCCATTTTTTAAGTTATTTTTTAAGTAAAATAAGAATCCATGAGTTTCAACACAAAATTACACAGTAATACCTTTGTGCAGAGAGATTCCGCTTCAGATATTCTTCCTGTGTCTATTAGACCAGTGACAGTTTGTGAGAGAGACCATTTTTGAAGAGACTGGTTGTAATTTTCAAGAAATTCCTTGTCCTTAACTGTGAATAAAAAATGTCAATATTACTTTCTTCTGTAATCTGTAATATGCTCTCAAGGGAGTAACTACAATCAGATTTATGCATATAAAATTTTAAAAACTTACATATTTCTTCTTGAGCATGCTTTGGGTCTTTTAAGGAATTTGTTCTCTTTCTCTAAAGTTGCCAAATTTCATGACATAAAAGTTGCTCAAGGTGCTTATTCATCTTTTCTACTATTATTCACATTTTTATTTTCCAACTTATTTACAATTTCTAGATCTCATTCACCTTTTTATACCTGTAAAGATGTACTTTCTTTCATTCCTGACTGGCACGGTCCACCTTCTTTTTCCTAGTCCATCTGGCTGGAAGTTTATTCAATTTTATTGATTTTCTCAAAGAATCAGTTTTTGCTTCATTCTCTACTCTTAACTTCATTATTTTTTTTTTCTTCTGCTTACTTTGTATTTAATTTCCTCTTCCTTTTTCTAGATTTTAAGTTATAAACTGAGGTCCCTGATGTGAGGGAAGTCTTTCTCCTTTTAGATATTAATGTTTCTCCTAATAGATATTAATGTTAAAATTTTCCATGTGTAGTGCTTAAGTAATTTTGTGTAATTGACATGCTGTGTTTATTTTCATTTCATACTATTTTCTAATTTCCTTTTTGTCTTGTTCTTTGATCTGGGTTATGAAGATATATGTTATTTAACTTCCAAATATTTCAGAATTTTCTAGTCTTTTTATTTGCTTCTAATTTAATTCTGTTGTATTAAGATAGCATATTTTATATAATCTGAATCCTTTTAAATTCATTGAGACCTCTTTTACTGTCCAGAATACAATTTATTTGGGTGAATGTTCAGTGTGCACCTGAAGGATACATTTAACTGTTAGGAGAAAGTCAATAGTAAGTGCAACAAGGTGGTGGAGCAGTGGCTCAGTGGTTGCGGCACTTGCCTGGCATGTGCTAGGACAGGAGTTCAAACCCCAGCACCACGTACACAACAAAGTGTCAGAGCAACAAAAACCACATGAAAAACTAAATAAAATTGATTATTTTTTTCTCTCTCTCATTGTCCTTCTCTCTGTAAAAAAATAATAATAATAAGTACAATAACAGTAACAGTGATGTCAAATAGGTCAAGTTAGTTGACAATATTTTTCAAGTCTTTACTACCACTTTACTGATTTTCTGTTTGTTTTCTCAATTGTCAGTCAATGAAGAAAGATGCTCTCCATGAGAGGGGAAACAAATAAGATGAGCCCCAGTGGGGCCCAGAAAACTCCCTAAATAGAAGACATGAACTGGGAAAACCAGGGACAAAAGTGGGTAGAGTTCTAGGGCAGAGTACCAAGGAGAAGAGAGCTGCACAGAGAGCTCCAGAAATCTACAAAGTGTCCTCTCAATTATTCAGCTTAGCACAGATCAGCACATGTATAAAGAAAATGAGACTGGGAAAAACCCTACCAAAAGGTGGAGGAAAAATCTTCAATTTACAGAAGAGTGGGAATCGTGTGTTCCTTAGCAAAATACAAATCTGATCCTGATGGGGAAACACATTAACCACTACCTCCCAAAAAGAAAAATCAGTATGAATTAGCATTTTGAAAATACTGTAACTGCTGGAGCAGTGGCTCAGCAGTTACAGCGCTTGCCTGGCATGTGCGAGGATGTAGGTTTGAATGCCAGTACCACATACACATACACAACAAAGTGTCAGAGTAATGAAAGCCACGTAAAAAACTAAAAAAATTGATTCTCTCTCTCTCATTGTCCTTCTCTCTTTAAAAAAGAAAATATTGAATCCTCTGATTCACAAATATTTGTGTATTTCATTTCTCTCAGCAGTATTTTGTACTTGTTAACATATAAGACACATATTTTGTTCAACTTGTCTCTTAATATTTAGTATTTTGTATGCTATTTTAAGTAGCTTATTTAAATGGCTAATTTTCATTCCTGGTATATAAACACAGTATTGATTTAGGTGTGTCATGTTGACCTTGTATCCTCAAACACTCTTAGCTTAATTCTTAGTTCCAGTGGTTGTTTTTGGTAATTTTCTAATCTTTTCTTGTAATCATGTTTGCAAATAAAAGCAGCTTTAGTTACAAAGAGAGAAAGATGAGAAAAACTTTCCTATATGTACATGAAAGGAGATGCATACACAGGCACATATTTACATATATTATCTGTATGTTTTAGGATATAATCTGTGTGTTTCAGGGAAATGAGAAAATGGATCATTTCTCTTACCCCCAGTGACTAGAAGTTTGGCATATAGTGGACATCTTTGGTAAAAGTTTGAGAAAGAAACACAATTATACCTCTTCTTGTGTGGTATAGTGTGCTCCAGTAGAACAGTGACAGCCTCCACTCATAATCTACATTTTCTTAGTTTGGCTACGTAAATAACCCAGTCAAGGGGACATATTAAATCTTAAATAAATGATGTACACACTGTGATAATAGCATTATGTATTTTAGATTATTTAAATATAGTTTGATATTCCCAAACTGTTCAGTTTTTTTGTTTACTTAGTTTTTGCAAACCATAGTTTGTTCAGAAGAATTGTAGAAAAAAATGTTATTACTTAGGTGTGTTGAAGTACATGTGTGTGGGGATGCTTAGAATATTTTATTATAATGGTTCTCATACTACCCACAAAGGACATGAAGCAGTATACTTATTTGAAACTGGACTTGGGTTAGTTTTAAGTGTACATTGCAAACTCCAGGGCAGTCACTAAAAATATATAAAAATAAAAGAGGCATAACTGATATGCTGAAAAGGGGAACAAAAAGGAATCATATAAAATGAGGAATTCAAACTACAAAGGGAAGAAAAAGAGAGAAAGTAAAGATCACTGTGGTGACACATGCCTGTAAATCCCACCTACTCAGGAGGCTGAGGCAAAAGAATCACCAGTTCAAGGCCAGCCTGGGCAACTTAGCAAGACTTTGTCTGGAAATAAAAAGATTTTTAGAAAGGAATGTGGACATAGCTCACTGGTAGTGTTTGCCTACCATTCTTGAGGCCTTGGGTTTAATTCCTAGTATGATCAAAAAATAAAAAGAGTAGAACAACAAATAGAAAACAGTAAAAATAAAGTAGTACCAATCTAACTTTATCAATAATCACTCTGAATGTCTATGGTTCAAAGATGTCCATTAAAAGATATTGAGTAGATCAACACCAAAAATAGGTAAGTTGCTGCTGTTTTCTAATTAGAAGAGCAAGCTTAAAGATAAATATTTTGGGTATTTTCGATTTGCCATTTTAAGTTCATTTTATTAAAATATTTCAATCTTACAATGCCACTAAACAAGGGCCTACTTTTTAAAAATTTGCCCTGTTAGTCCATAAGAGACAGGCAGTAATAATCTGCAACATTTACCAAAAAAAATTGAAAACCTAAAATTAGCGAAAAACTACTGTCCCAAGATAAAAAGTAGGTTACTGTATTTAAGATGCTAACTATAGGTCACTTTTCAATGAAGAGTTATAGAATTACAAGACAAAGTTGACTAAATCTGATTAGATTAACAGCTACTCTGGTCAAGATTCCCAGGAAGAATCAGAGGATAATTTCAGTGCTGGTTTCAGTAAAGGACTCCTTCCAGGTCACCTAGGTCCCAAACACTGGTTAAATTTAAAAGCAGGTAAACGCGGGGCTAGAGCAATGGCTCGGCGGTACTTGCACAGCATGTGCAAGCACACGGGTTCAAACCCCAGCACCCATGTACACAACTAAATGTCAGAGCAACAAAAGCCATGTGAAATACTCAATAAAAATTGATTCTGTCTCTCTCTCTCTCACTTTAAAAAAAAAAAAGCAGGTAAATGCTATACAACAAAGAGCATTTTAAGCGAAATGGGAAAGAAAGAAGCACAGCATGCCCATCACATTTTATAAAGCCATATTAACTACGGATTCTTTAATGAAGGTATTTTATTAACAGTATATGCTGCAGTTGTGTTTCTGATTTAATCATTTGAGGAGCCTGAATTAAATCATGTATTTAAAAAAATGCTTCTTTAAACTTACTTGAGGCAGAAACAGCAGATAACAGTGCCAAGTATAAACCCATCCTTTTGGGCTGAGTATTGTTCACTAGAGCCAGCTTATCATCAGCATGACAGGCAGACATCAGCCCTGCCCAGACAGCAGGGTCACCTAAATACAGGAAACACAGTTAGAAAGCTTGTTAGTATCAAGATGACACTGAAAAGTTATCAAAAACGAGAATAAGAGCTTCTAAGTACCTTCCCCCCAAAAATTAACTACATATCCAGAATAATTCACTTCCCTAAAGGAAAACAAATGATTTTCAGAAGACAGATTACTATACTTATCCTTCAAGATTTGCCATTTCCAAACACGTTAGAGGAGGAGAAATATCCTAGTAAGCTCCTCTTCGATACCTAGTTAACTCAGAATTCTGGAGTGCCGTATGTGAAAAGGGCAATTTCATTCACTTTCACTAGACACCCAGGACAAGTTCAGACAGATATTCCTTTTATTATTCAGTTTCTGTTTTAAAGGCTCAGTCCCAGGATAAACAAGCTAATGTATTTTTTTTTTATTTCTTAAGAAAAGCATGAGACAAAGCAAAGGCTAATATTTTATCTATGTTCTACCAAGAAAGCATGAAAGTCACTTCATCATTACAAGTGAGGCATTTATACAGTTATGTATCCCTTCATTCATCTGATCTCTCCTTCACACTTGGATAGCAGTTTCAAGTGAAAGGGGAAGCCTGACAGTGGGGTGAAGATAATAACAGAAAGAGATTAGATGTATAAACTCTTTTTAAGAAAATCAGTTGTGGAAAGAACCAGCTGGAAGAGGATTTGGAACTCAGTTTTTTTTTTTAACTTATTTGTTCTTTTACTATTAGAAATCTTATTTTGCAGTTTACTTCAAAAGCTAATATTTTTGTATTTTTGTCTTGCTACCATTAAAAAACAAAAGGATGATTTTAAAATCCCAGGAGGCACTAGTTTATTCCATAGTCATTTAACAATATCTTTTAGCTCTAATTTTATTTTTTTCTATTTCATTGGACTATCCAAATATCTGCAAAATATACCTATTTCACTTAGAGATGATCAGTATTATTGCTCATACTGTCAGTGGGTTGAAGAGATAATAACAGAAAGAGATTAGATGTACAAACTCTTTCTATGGAAATTAGTTGTAGAAAGAAACAACTGGAAGAGGCTTTAAAATTGGGTTTTTTATTTACTACTTAAAATCTTATTTTGCATAATACAAAAATTATTAAAATCTTATGCAGATAAAAAACTTTGACAAAAAATTAAATGTATACTTTCATGTTACAAAATAATCTCTGCTCCAGATAATAGCTACCTCATTTTAAGTAACAGAAGACATAACCAAACTCCAGAATAGACAAATGAGGACCATCCCCTAGAATGAATGATCGAGATCTAATTACTGTACAATGCAAGGAACATGACTGAGCCTTAGATCTGGGTTTTAGGTCTAGCAAAGTCACCAATTAATGGTGGGGCAGCTTTTCTTTGGGATTCATTTTTCTACAAAATAAGGCAACTAAACTACATGATGACTGAAGGTGCCCTTAAGTCTACAATTCTACAATTACTATGATGTAAACTCAATTTCTGAGTAATGACTTACTCCTAAGATTAAATCAATAAGCCTTTTTTGGGATCCTAAGGTATTCTATAGTTGATATTTCTGGTTAGGGGAATGGAAGTTAGCAGGCAGCAATTTCTTCTATCAGAACACAGAAGAAGTGCCAATTCTATGAACTCTTATTTTTATTTTTGACAGTGCTGGGGATTTTAATGCACACTAGGCAAGTATTCTACCACTGAGCCACGTCCCCGGCCCTACTTCCATGAACTCTTCCTCAGATAATCAGCAACCCAAATTCCCTGTGAAATAAAGTAACAATAATATGTAAACTATAAACCTAAAACTTTTTAAATACAGTTTGCTAAAAGTATCTCTTAGTATCACAGAAGCAGAAATTGGATTTTCTTCCATTCAGTTCTAAATTCTAGGTTATCTTTAAATTCCTGAAAATATTCCTTAAATTAAAATCTGGGGGCTGGAGTGGTAGCTTGATGGTTAACTGCACTTGCCTTGCATGTACAAGTACGCAAGTTCAAACCCCAGCACCAAGTACACAACAGTGTCAGAGGAATGAAAGTCACAAGAAAAACTAAATAAAAATTGCTTCTCTCTCTCTCTCTCACTGTCTTCTCTTTCTTACAAAAAAAAAAAAAAAGGTAAAATCTGTACATTGCTTAAATAAAGATCTCAGAGATTAGATATATAGCCACTACAATCAACCACAATTATATTCACATTCATTGGTCTCCAAGGACAAGTCGCAAGCACTCTTCACCATTCAGTGCACTTTAAACATCTTACATGATGATTCTGCTTCCTGGAGGATGTATTTCTTCAGGTAATGTGGGGAAAATCAGAGATCACTAGAAAGGACCTTATCTGGACAATGTCACCTTCCTAAAGTTTATGTCACTTACAAAATAAAAGGCTAACAGATCTTTTATCATGCTGGAGACATAGTAAGAATTCTTGAGAGTAAATTCATCTAGTATATATTTGACAACATCTCTAAAAATGAGAAATTTACCAATAGATAACATAGACATAGGTCTATTTTTGTTCTAATTATGTCAAAATAAAAGATAACATGATATTGGTCTATTTACTGTTTTATAAAATAAAATGTTAAGATACCTTGTAGCTTAGTCAGAACTGTTACAATTTATTGTGAAGATAACATTGAATTTACTCTTCATACAATCTGGTTCCCAACAGTGCCTGGTCAAACAATAGCATTCTGATCTAACACATGTTTTAAATGTTCTGAGGGGGTTCATGCTGTTTTTCATATTTAAACTAATATGTAAAATTCAACTTAAAGTCTAATATTGCTAGAAATTCCAGTAACACATTTTTCTAGAATCGGTAATGGAAACACGCTGAAGCGTATTATGCAATTCCTGATTACCTTTGTTATCAATGGCAACATATGACACAGCTGGATAGAACTAACAATAGCTAACTGGGGTGAGGCCATGACCTTGCCATTTCTAACAGTTACCACACAAGACACACCCCATGCTTCTAGGAGTTAATTATACATCAAAAAAAAAAAAAATTACTAAATACTTTAGTAGGTATAGGTAAACCTCATTAAATCAGACTAATACAAAATGGAAATAAAACTATTTCTCAAAGATACATAATTCCGGGGCTGGAGATGTGGCTCAGTGGTAGAGCGCTTCCCTGGCATATGCAAGGACCCAGGTTCAAACCCTAGCACCACATACACAAATAAGGGTTGGCAAAACAAAAACCAGATGAAAACAAAATAGACTTTCTCTTTCCCTCTTTCTCTCTCTCTCTTAAAAGTTAAAAAAAAAAAAAAATATATATATATATATATATAATACATACACACACACACACACAAATTTCTGATTTTCAATCATAGGTAAAAAGTATCTTTAAACAGACATTCCCTTTAGCCTATTTCTATAATTAATTTTCTCTTAATTATCAGTAACCAAATACAGATAAACAAATAATATGCAAAACCTTAAAACATGTTCTTAAAATTCTTTTTATCATATTTCAAGGAAATACAAGTTTTGCTCTTATAATTTATAAATGTAAGATGGACAGATCTGAATTAGTTAAATGGATTATAATATATTCACCTGGAGAAAGGAGAGCTGCCTTCTGAATGGTCTTTAGGGCAATATTCTTTTCATCTTCTGCTGAACTGCTTCCCATTGCCAACTGATTTACTGCCATGTACAGTAATGCCTTCTACATAAGAAAAAAGAAGTGGTAACTAATTCTTCATAGCTCCCTGTCTTTCAAACTCATAAAGGACTATATTTGATAGATATGGCACAAAAGCTATGAAAACTTTTATTTATTTCATCATTATTTAACAAGTTAAATATTTCCTTTGTACTAGTGTAAGCTAACCTTTCCATGATTTGAGTCCAGACTATAAGCCACATTTCCTGCTACAGCACCTCCCTGTAAGAGAAAAATACTGATTAGACAAATTCAAAAACTTTCATGAAAAAAAAACTTTCGTTAAGTTGTAAACATTAAAACTGATAAAAAATTTTTCATTAAGTAATATGAAAGATACACTTTTATTTCATTTGCAACTTCTAAATTCCTTCAGTATCAACTTAGTATTGTTTGTGGGAGAAAATCCTTTCCATTGTGATCATTTCAACTATGCAACTAAAATACTAATAAAAGGTTCAGAAGTTACGCGATTTGGGCGGAGTGGTGGTTCAGCAGCCACAACACTTGCCTTGCATGTGCAAGTACATGGGTTCAAACCCCAGCACCATGTACACAACGAAGTGTCAGAACAACGAAGCCCACATGAAAAACTAAATAAAACTGATTTCTCTCAGTCTGTCTCACTAACCCTCTCTCTTAAAAAAAAAAAAAACCTCATTCAACTTTAAAATATATAGAGATAAAAATACAGATAAACTAATATGGTTTTAACTCCCTGAAAAGACAGTATTTTAAAAACTCCAGAGTACCCAGTAAAATTAATAACTAAATTTTAGAGCAGCAAGAAGCTTATTATTACTTCAATAATCAACTCAGTGCTAAAAACAAAAATCATAATGTCAATTTGAAATCTATATTTAAAAAATTCAATTATTAGACATTTTACTTGGAAAAGGAAATGAACTATTAAAAATGGTTTCATTTTATATCAAAAGTATACTGTACCTCCATTTCATATTAAAAGTATATCAGAAATATACTCAAATGTATGCTCTGTATATAAAATGTACTTAAAAATAAGCTTTAAAATATGTTGAAATAAAACAGAAGACAGATTAAAAAGAAAAAAGGCAACACAGTAGAGTAGGACAAGGATTTGGGAATCAGATCTGGGACTGAATCCCATTACCACCACTACTAACTGTGATTCTGCACAAGTCACTTACCTCTATGTCTCAAGTTTCCTACTCTATAAAGTGGACAATAATTAATCGCATTTACTTCATAGAATTATTGAAATTAAATGACAAAATAAAAAATGCTCACTAGCACAGCAGCTGACAGATAATGAATACTTCATTCTAATGTCTAATGATGATGACCTTCTAGGTTCTTTGAACTAATCTATCCACCAAAAATAACTCAATATGAGCAATATAACCTTGCTATCAAGCTATAGCCTGCAAATCAGCAACATCAATACTCCCTGGGAGGTTGTTAGAAATGCAGAATATAGGGACCCTCCTCAAAACTACTGAATTAGAATCTGTACTTTAACAAGATTACTAGATGATTTTTACTGCACATTAAATTTTGAGAAACACTGGGATAAAATATTTTTAAACCATATATCTATTTTTTGTTTTCTATTTTTTATTATTCTTTCAATTTTTTTCATTAAGGAGTTATTGTAAATCATAAATGCATATAAAGTAACAAGATAATATGCATTTGCTTGTAAATCAGAGTTACCCCACCATCAACCCACAGCATTTTTTTTTTTAAGAGAGAGGGACAGTGAGAGAGAATCAATTTTATTTTGTTTAGTTTTTCATGTGGCTTTTGTTGCTCTGAGACTTCATTGTACACAAGGTGCTGGGGTATGAACTCATGTACTCATGCATTCCAGGCAAGCGCTGAGCCACCACTCTAGCCCCCACACCATATCTCTTAAAGGCACTGAAAATCTGACAAGACATTTAGGACTTAGGCATAAACTATAATCTAGAGAAGCAAGTGATCAGGAAAGCTACTTCTGCTATTTACAGACCCTAACAAATTTTAATTGTCAGCTTGAAGGACTCATGGGCTAGTGAGACAGAAGTTAAAGCTCAGGGCTCACACAAGGAGGGCGACAGGTATAAGAAACCTGTAATAGAGCAAACTGAGACTTCAAGGGATGAATCATAAGTCTCAATGACTTTGTAACTCAGGCACAGAGTACCCTGGCTGGTTCAGAAACCTCAGGCTCTAAATTGGTGCAGCCATCAAGCACCTGATAGAAGCAGGTACAAATTTTTTCTATAGAAAGGTACCTTAATTCTAGGCCTCAAATTATTCCTATAAATAATTTTCAAGTACACAAATCAGGTACACAAAGAAACAAAGTCACCAGAAAGTGAAAACCTGAGGGAACAAATAACAGAAACAGATCCACAAAGAATTCAGATACTGGAATTACTAGACACAGTAAGTGTTCAAAACATATTCACTATTATTATGTCTGAGGGACATTTTAACCACAGAAGTTAACAGAATACAGACAAATGAAAATCTTTGACTGCTGTGAGCTAAAACACAACATATAATCCTTCATAGACTATTAATGACTTCAGGCTTATATTTATATTTCTGGACATTAGTATTATTCAAGTTCTTATTGTGTTGTCTTTAAGAAACTTTAGAAGGAGGGCTGGTGAAGTATTCCAGTGGTACAGCACCTCCCTGGCATGTGTGAGGCCCTGGGTTCACTTTCTAGAACCACAAAATAAAACAAACAAACAAACAAACAAAAAAACACTTTTAAACATTTTAGAATTCAAACCACAACAGCTAATGTTGCTTATATTTTGAACAATACTTTAACACATAGATATTAACATAATCTGTATGTGTAGCTTCTTTGTAGTTCCCAAAACACCCAGAAAAGACAATATACATAGAGGAAACTCAGTCTAGGACTTGTATGAATAATGGAAAATTCAGTTAAATGACAAAACTTAATTGTATTTGTTATATTTCAGAAAAATAATACTATACTTTAAAATTATATTTACCACATCACAAGTTATTGACCTTTTTGCCAGAACTTAGAACATTACTCACCTTTGCATTTCGTTGAGCATATTGAGCAACAACTCGGGACAACAAAGACCAAAGTGCAGGATCAGCGGGGTTACTAGAGATCAAACGGTAGCCTTAGAAATGGGAGCTAATTTAACTACAAAAACAACCAACCAACAATTTACTATTTTAAACTTTTCAGACACCTACAACAAACTCATTGATTTGTCCATGCTTCATTGAAAATGCCTCAAATTTTAGAAAACATACTTCATATCTTCTACAGCCACTGAGTTCTTATGAAAATAGAAAGGAAATGTCAGCAGCAGGATGATTACAAAACCATGTGACAAGTAAAAAAAAGAAAAGGAAATGTATTGTGTTCAAAGAAAACACAAAGAGATAAAAAATTATAGAACAATATTCATAATGGGAGGGTGCATGCTAATAGAAATGATATCATAAGGAATAAGCATCATATTAAACTAATTTAATTTTTAAAAACATAACAAGCAAAGCTTATTAAGAAGAATGAAAAACTGAAGAAATTACTGATATAACATGCTGAAAATAAAATAACCACTACTGCTAATGTAGCTTTCTATTCTCCAAATTCTGAAGACATTAATAAATATTTAAATGGCCAAAAATTCCTAAAACCATCAACCTAGGTTTTTTCCCATCGGTCTTTTAATAGATTGAAAATTTTACAAACTTAGATAATAAAGACTTTCATATTACAAGAAGTTTTGGAGCTCTTACCCAAGTACAAGTAAAAGCCAAATTTATTAACAGAATTTAAAAAATCCTTACAGTTAAAATTATGGGTAAAATCAGTTGTCTGATCCTATATTGGTCCTATGTATAATTTCATAAAGTTGGAGTTTTTTCCAAACATGTGTATGACCACCTCATCTAACTAAAGTCCACATGTCACACATAACCTCATTACCTGTGAACAGCTTTAGACGCTTGCCGTTGTACTGCCACACTGCGGCCTTGGAGTGCATAAATTGCTGAAGTAAGAAGGCATCTGTGATAATCACTGTCTTTGTGTTTGATATGCTTCAGTAACTCATTAAGGGCTGCTTTTGACAGCGTAGCATCTTGCATTGCCAATCCTAGAGCACACAGGGCTTGAAGGCTTTCTATGGTTGGTTCCTTTAAAATAGAGCTGTAAATATATTTTTTATAACTGCCTGTTAGTCATCAGTATAGTAGTCTTTATCTATAATATTAAAAGATAGTGAATATAAAAAGTAATTTATTTAAAGATTTACCAAACTAAGCCAGTTTTAACATAAATATAAAAAAATTTCTTGGCTTTTAGAGACAGCAAGTTCTCTGATTGGTACAAAGTGCCACTGTCCTTTTATAAAACAGTAGTAGCCAAATTTCTTTACTGGTCATTTCATCCATTTTTTAGAAGCAAATATATATCAGCCTCTTTGGGTCTCAGTTTTAGTTAAATAATTAGAATAATTTTCCTAAAATGTTCAGTTTCAATAAGATCCTAGAAGGAGTGAATAGTTAAAAAAAAAAAAAGAATCTGTTCAATGTAAGATCTGATTTTTACCATTCTGATAGAATTTTGTCCTACTTGTTTGGTGGTATTGAAACCAGCACTTTACATAATAAGTACAATGTATATACATCCATTAGGCTCCAAATGAACATTTTTATAATGTAAAGAGAATTAAAATTTTGTATATATACATCTACATTTTTTTCCTTTCTCAACTATAAAATATGATTTAGCCTTACAGAGGTAAGTCAATAATGTTTAAGAATCCTTGTTAATATAAATGAAGAACTCTTAGCTCTCTACAAATTTAATCATTTTAATAACAATCACAAATTTTATCCTATAATGTTTTATTCAAAAACTTTTTAAACCAAATTCATTAAAACATTAACAATAGTATTTATAACATCACAAAATATTGCATACCTAAAACTAGGTCTCTGAACTATTTTTTTGGAAGGGGGAATTAAGTTTTTTGCATTTAATTTTGACAATCAGGTACAAAACAATAAATGTTCATAGGCAGCCTTGAAGTAAATACCTTACTTACAGTATGCACAGTAACTCTCTACAATAACGAATAAAGTTTACAATAAAGAATAAAGTTGTAGGACTGAAAATATAGGAGTATGAAGTCAGTATCATTTCCATCACTATAAATAACCACACTGCCATTTGATACAATTAAAGAGCAAAAAAATAGCAAATAGTAAAATATAAATTTCAATATTATTAACAAAAGAACAAATTCCAATTTGCGCCTTGGCTCAAAAGGAATAAAGCCTATCTACTCTAATATTTACTAAAATGCAAATCTAAATCATTACAAAGATGACTACATTCCAGTATTAAGGAAACATGTACTAAAATGCTCAGAACCTGCATGTCACTTTTTACCATGTTTTAGCAATCTTACATGTAGTTATTTAATACTGTAAAGTCTATGAAATTGGGAATTATATTTTTCCTCCTTATATAATAAACTTACTCCTACTCTCCTTGCATAAGCATCTAGGACACTGCTCAGTTCTCGACATATGAATGACAAACTAATGCAATAAAGATTAGGTATCAGTGCAATTTTCAAAGAAAGTCAAAATGAAGAATGCCAAGGGGTTAGAGATTAGAGCTGCTGGTAGTGCTAAATTTGGATGATGACATATAGAGAATCAAAAACATACAGAGAATCAAAAAAAAAAAAGAAACACTTAGCACTGTATCTAACAATATAATAAGAAGGAAAACCTCAAGTTTCCTTCTCATAGACAAAGGGAAAAAAGAAAGATTACATTCTATTTTTTCCCATTTCCACCAATGTTCAAACTGATTTTGGTTTACTCTTTTAAGTAATAAACACAGACTAATGTGTGTCTAATTTGGGTTTACCTTTACCCTTGATAACTGCAATATTCCACTAGCAACTAATTCTCTTCACAAATTCATACATGAATTAGGGTTCTCTGAACATGTTATATGGATATGTAAAGTGACAGGACTGTCATTGAAATTGATTAATTTACTCAAAACAGCAAAGATGGACAGAAGGAATTTGTTATTTATTATACAGGGAATGACTTTAATTAGGCAGAACTAGATAAAAGTATCACAAAGAATAAACAAAAAAAGGGCTTATCCTACAGAAGTGATTCTCAACTACTCAACTAGCACCATCTAATCATCACCTCTCCTCCTTTGAGGTGAACAATATGGATGTGATTTTTTGGTTGTCACAATGAATGAGGAATGATAATGGCATTTAATAGGTGGGAGGCAATGAAAAGCATTCTGCAGAGAAGGATACTTGTATACTATTAGGATTTATTTCAGTAAAAATGCCAATTGAAACCCTCATTAACAATCACTGTCCAACAGCATATATTGATCAGCTAATGTGCCCTGAATGAATTTAGGCCAACTTTTTTCTTTTTTTTTTTTATTAGATGGATATAGAGTTACAATTGAGGGGGAAACATTATCAAACATTCAAGAAC
>PVKS010009407.1:0-64116 GCA_004027875.1 Aplodontia rufa
GGAGGAAAGGGAAAGAGGAAAAATGGGAGGAGAGGAAAAAAGAAAAGAGGGAGGGAAAGGAGGAGGAAAATGACAGAGAAAGGAAAGTAAAGAAAGAAGAGGAAAGAAAAGGAAGGAACTAATCATGAAACACTATTCCTGAAACATAAAGATTTGGATTAAAGTCAAGAAACTTGAATTCTAATGCTTGGTCTCCCATGAATATTCTGTGTACCATCCGTAGACTTTCAAACTTCTGGTTTATTTATTTATTTTGTTCCTTAAGAGAGAGTGAGAGAGAAGAAGAGAGAATCAATTTTATTTAGTTTCTCATGTGACTTTCATTGCTCCAGCACTTCCTTGTGTACGTGGTGGGGGATTCAAACCCGAGTCCTTGTGCATGCCAGACAAGCACCGTAACTGCTGAGCCACCGCGCAGCCCTGAGTTAGCTTATGTAAAGTATCAACATTAGAGGCTGAAGCAGTGGCTCAGTGGTTACTGAGTTTGCCTGGCACGCTCAAGGACTCGGGTTCGAACCCCAGCTCCATGTACACAAGGAAGCATCGGAGCAACAAAAGCCACGTGAAAAACTAAATAAAATTGATTCTCTCTCTCACTCTCTCTCTCTCTCTCTCTTGGGAAAAAAAAAAGAGTATCAAAGTTAGGTTTCCTTTCTCCAGATACAGTGCATGCATACAGTTATGGAATTACAACACTTTATTTAAACTGTGGGGTACAAACTGTTGGAGTTGGGGGATACTAACATAAAATCAAAATAAGAGAGAAAGCATTCTTAGTTTGGAAAAGAGTTCACAGATGTAAGATACAATTAATGAGACAAAAGTCACTAAAGGCTTTATACATTAGACTGAGAAGTTCTGCCACTGGTCATTCTTTTCAACTAGTATTTCACTACCCAACCTTGGCTTCCACCCAGAATGCTTCAAGGGACAAAGGGATTAGAAAGGAGAAACAGAGCAGGCAGGGCAGTGGGTCCCAGCAGGCCTATTAGAGTACAGAGGTCAGCAAGTGAAATGCAGAAAACCACGCCAGGCGGCTTTGTTTTCAGCCATATAAGGATTTCTGAAGCATCCCTCCTCCCAGCCCCCAACCACATAAACACACAACTATTTTTCTACACTTCTCCTGTACCTGGCAGAGCTAAAGGCGGGAGCAGCTTCCAGGTGTCCTGCTGCAAGGGATTAGAACAGCTCAGATTCCAACTCACACCGTCACCCGTTTATTCCGACCGCACCCATCATTCACTCTCACAGGCACACCTCGCACCTTTGGTTGTCTTCATAGGAGGTGTTTATAAATAGAAGCAGCACCTGTCTGTGAAAGCCAGATACGACAGGAGTGGCTAGATCACATCGGGGGCGTTTCTTTGCCTTCACTTTACCAACAGCTGTACCTGCGCGACATAGGCTTTCATGCAACTGGTGTCGAGAGAGAGAAACAGGTTCCTTGTCTTGGACTGGAAACACATCAGCAAACCTGTCATACCCTACATCAAGTGAACCAAAGGTAAACATTTAGTGGTTCTTGGAATTCTATCCCTTCTCCATTGAGGAAGGCTAAAACATGTTGCTTAAATGAAAAGTTTGGCTGAAACTAGATTCTTCTCCAAACACAAAAGGAGATTGTAATTTCAAGCACTTTCCTCCTTGGATTTAATCATGAATATTAAGTATTGGTACCCAAGTGCCAGAGTAACAAATTAAAGACCACCCATCAACTTAATTCCAAAGGATTATTTCGTGTAACTCGAGCTCCATTTATCTGAGAGTGAGTGACACCATTCACAACTGCCCATAACGAAAACCCAAAGAGCAATGTGACCTTTTCATTTTTCACTGTTTTATTTTCAGATCGCTGGGAAAATATTTTCCACTTGCATTTGATGATATGATTTCAAACAGCATCTTGCCTAATCTCTCAATTAGCCAGGATCACCCCAAATGCCACTCACATTGACTCATGAGCCAAAAAGGCCATTATTCAATAACAAAAATTTAGCAGAGTACATTTTGGACAAAATGATCCACAAGATACCAACAATTCATAGAAACAATTGACTTTCCCCTGCATTTGTAGTGTTTGCCATATGTTAAAATCACTTGTGTGATTTCTTTTAAAGTGTTTTCATTCCATTCAGGCTCAAACATTCCATCCGCTCACAACAGCAACCCGAGTTCCATCTTCCACCCTGGCCATTTTAGATGGAAATGAAAGATTCCATCCTTTGTCATTTCAAAGTTTAGGATGCACCCCTCTTTTCTCCTGAAAGCAAGAAGCCACATGCTCTGCACTCAAAGATCTGTGATTTAAAAAATTATTTCTGCCATGGAGACATGATGTGAAAAGCAGAAAGACTTTGTTAGTGCATTGTTTGCCTGAAAAAATAAACTGCACTACAGGAAGGAATGTGGAGCAAGGTAATCGTAGATCAGAGGCATAAGAAATTTAACTACTTGACCTGCATCAAGAGTTGACAATTCCAACCGCTCTGTTCCAAGAGGACTTTTGGGGACACATTTGTAATATTGCTTAAAAGTCCTGCCACCTAGTGGAAGAAGCAAATAAACTCAACCTCGGGTAACCTATCAGATGAAGAGACCCAGAGAACAACATCTCCTCTGCCAGTAGTAGACTTCCCCTGAAGAATCACGATGACTCAGCTTGAGAAACGATTCACATACTGTGTCAAGATTAATCGAAACAGGTCAATGTACTCCTTCTTGTTCAAGTCCATCACATTCAGGACAGGAAAGGCTTGAGTTTAAGCCTGGTGAGCTACCGGTGGAATCCATAAATAGCTTAGGATAATCATTCTGTTAATCTGCTTCTGTTGACAGTTTTCAAAATGGATTCCTTAGATTAAGCAATAAACCAAAAATTCATACCAGCTTCTCCTTGTAAAGGGGACTTAACTAGGCACTCAGTCCTCCAAAGGCTCAGCAGGAGGACTCTTTATAAAAAGGGATTCCTTAGTTGACTAAGGGAAAATATCCTGCTTGACCAGAAGGGAAATCATCAGTGGCCAGACCTCACAGATAGCCACTGTTTCTGAGAAAACTTCCTAGCTCATCAGGCTAAGAAAGAACTCCCCAGAAAGGCTTTAAGCAAAGTTCTGTTCTTGAGTAAGAGCTACAATGCGTGCCTGGTCCCGGTGATAACTGGCAGATGTGTGTGACCGCAATCAGCCCCTCCGTGGCCTGAAGGAGTGGACGTGCCTCCCCGCTTACCTAGCTAAGGAAGCACAGTCAGAAACAGACTGGCTACTGCAGGCCGAGGGGGGCCCGTGTTTCTAGACACACACTTGCCATGTGCCAAAGGCTGTTAGATTCTCCTTCATCTACAGGAAGTGCGTTCAGCATTAGGCAAGTGGCTGCTGGTTCTTCCTAAAAGTCCAGGCCTATTCAGAAAGAACTAGCATTCTCTTCTGGTAGACAACTATGATTCAAGCCTGCACCATAGTTACATCTTCAATTCCATCTCCTATCTATGGGGTAAATGGTCAATATTGGCAGACGCTTGTAGATGAACGATCTACAGATGAGCATGTGCAAGATTTAAATTAATATGTATAAAACACTTTGAAAGGAGTTATGAAAGACACTCTTACACTCAGTATTCAAGAACTATGCTGTGTCTTTATCCAAACTTTCCAATATTTGTTCAGTTTTTTAAAACAAACACCACTGTTTACAGATCCAGATTTGATTTCACAAAGAATTTATTTCACAATTTTTAAGGCCAAAGTGCTTTTCGTAATTTAATTATTAGTATTGCTACATTCGGGAATGGTTTTTCCATCACTCATGCAGAAAAATAATTTTCTGAAAGTTTTAAAACAATAGAACCTTTAAAATTGGCTCAAAATAAAAGAACCACAGTATTTCCAAAGAATGTGAAATACATTTTCAATAAAGAATAATTGTTATTTTATCATTTTATCAGTCATACTAATGATTTTCATAGCTACTCTTGTGGTTATATGATCTCCCTTGTGAAGGAAATGCATGAGAATCCAATAAATGAACTTGAGACCTGCCCTATAAGAAATAATAAATAGAGTCCTTTGGGGTGAAATTAAAGGACAGACAGTAACTCAAATCCACATAAAAATGGAAGACATAATAAATGCATTTTTTTGCTTATAATTATTTTTCTCCTGCCTGATTTTAAAAGACAACCACATAAAGCAAATAATTTTAAATATGTTTTGACAGGCACACAATGTATAATGATGGACTCTGTACAAAAATAAGACAAAGAGGAAGAGAAGACACAGAGTTATGCAGGAGAGAAGTTTTGTGTGCTATTGAAATTAAATTAGTATTAATCTCAATTAGATGGTTACACTTTAGTAGTTCCCCAAAGAAACCACTAAGATTATAACTGAAAATATATTATAAAACAAATGACAAAGGAATTAAAATGGTACACTGAAATATATTTATGTGGCACAAAAGAAAGCAGAGAAAGAAGAGAGGAACAAAAGAGGCTTAAGACATATAAACAACATATAGCAGGAGGAATACAGAAATTATTAGATTACATTAAATGTAAATGGAATAAATTCTTCAGTTAAAATATTGAGATTGGGAGAACATATATATTTTTTTCAAAATCTAACAATATACTATCTACAAGAAACACACTTAAGATTCAAGACATAACCAGATTGAAAGTGAAGAGAATGAAGATATCGTTAAAACAGTAACTAAAAGAGAGCTGGAATGACTATACTACTATGAGGCAAAAATAGAGTATAAAAATAAAACTGTCACTGGAGACAAAGAAGGACTTTTGTGAAAATAAAATGATTGACTCATCAGGAAAACATAAGAACTAAAAACATATATGCACCTACCTAAAGAGCACCAAAATACACGAGACAACAATAGAAAAAATGAGAGGAGAAACAGACAGTCCAGCAATAATTTCTGGGGATATCTCTTCTCCAATTTCAATAATAGGACAACTAGATAAAATACCAACAACAAAACCCCCAAACACTTAAATAACATTTTTATCTCAATAGATACTGTGATGGTTCATTTTATACATCAACTGGAGTGCACTATGGGGTGATCAGATCCAACAGTGTTTCCAGTTGTTTATTTCCTGATGAGATTACCATTTGAATCAGTGGATCCAGTAATGGAGATTGTACTCTCCAACGTGATGGGGAATTATCCAGTTCATTTAGGGTTTGGATTCAGAGGAAAAGGCAAGGAAGGAGGAATTTGTCTTTCTTTTTCCTACCTCACCACTTGAGTTGGTACGTATCATCCCATCTTCTCCAGCCCTCAGGCTGAGATTTAAATCATTGCCTCTTGTGTTTCAGGTTTTTAGATTTAGACTAAATTATATTATCAGCTCTCCTGGTTCCCCAGCTTCTGGATGGCAGATTATTGGATTTCTCAGTCTCCACAAATCATTTTACACATATATAAATTCTGCATTTTTTTAAAGAGAGAGTGAGAGTGACAGAGAGAGAAAAAGAGAAACAATTTTTATTGAGCTTTTTTTATGTGGCCTTCGTTGCTCCAAGACTTCATTGCGTACATGGAGCTGGGTTTCAAATTCTTATACTAATTCATGCCAGGCAAGTGCAGTAACCATTGAGCCACTGCTCCAGCCCCAAATTCCACATCTTATATACATAGGATATATAGACTTACACACATACACACACATGCACACAAGAAATACATCCTACCATGCAGATCAATGGGACAGAAATGAACATCTAGAAATAAACCCATACATCTGCAGTGAATTGATTTAGAAGAGGATGCAAGACCATCAACAGAGAAAGAAGAATCTTTTCAGCAAATGGTGCTAGGTGAACTGTATAGCCATGTATAAAAGATAGATTTGGACTTTTCTCTCATACAATATACAAGGACCAACTTAAAATTAATCAAAAACTTAATATAAGAGCTTAAACTATAAAAATGATACTATGGTTTAGATATAAGGTATCGCCCAAAAGCTCATGTGTGAGACAATGCAAGAAACTTTCAGAGGTAAAAAGATTATGTTATGAGAGCTATAACCTAATCCATGAATTAAGCCACTGATTAACCACAGGCAAGTAGGGTGTGGTAGGAGGAGATGGGTCATTTACCAAAGAGAATTAAAAACATGTACTCAAGGGGGCTGGAGCGTTGGCTTGGCAGTTAAGGCACTTGCTCGGCATGCACAAGTACACAGGTTCAAACCCCATCACCCACACACACAACTAAGTGTCAGAACAATGAAAGCCATGTGTAAAACTCAATAAAAATTTATTCTCTCTCTTTCTCTATCTCTCTCACTGTCCTCTCTTTTAAAAAAAATGTACACAAGCAGGGCAGGTAGTGTATGCCTATAATTCCAGCAACTAGGGAGGCCACAGCAGGAGGACTGCAGATTCGAGGCCAGCCTCAGCAACTTAGTGAAACCTTCAGCAACTTAGCGTGACCCTGTCTCAAAGTAAAATTAAAAAGGCCTAGGAATATGACTCAGTGGTTAAATCCTTCTGAGTTCGATCCCCGGCATCAAAAACAAAACAGAACATGTGCTCAAGGGTTTACAGCACCACTATTAATAACAGCCAAAAAATGGAAGCAACTCAAAATGTACATCAACTGGTCAGGGGATAAAAATGTTATATACCCCATATGACGTAACATTCAGCTATAAAAACGTATGAAGTCTCAAGCTTGCACCAAATGAATGAAGATTGAAAACATCATGCTCATTGTGTTAGTCGGCTTGTTTTCCCCCTGTGACCAGAAATACCTGAGCAGAACAGCTTAGAGGAGGAAACTTTTATTTTGGCTCATGGTTTCAGAGGTCAGCCTATGGTCAGCTGATTCTAAGCTCTTAGCTTTTGGAAAGGCAAAACATCATTGAGGAAGGGTGTGGTAGAGGAAAGCTGCCCACCTCATGGCATCTAGAAGAAGCAAGCAGACAGAGTAAGAAGGAGGAGCCAGGGGACAAGATATAATCTCCAAGGGCATGCCCCAGTGATCCATATCCAAATATGCCTATGGTTCCCACCCAATTCAGTCAGTGGTCCTTTCAAATTTATTTATTGATATTATCATTACCATTATTATACCAGGGCTTTTTATTTTTTATTTTGAGACAGGATCTCTCCAAATTAAATTGCTTAGGGCCTCACTAATTGCTGAGGCTGGCTTTGAACTTACAATCCTCCTGCCTCAGCCTGCTGAGCTGCTGGCACTACAGACGTGTGCCACTGCACCCATCCCTTTCAAAGTATGAATTAATCCACTGTTAGATTGCACTTCTCATAATTTAATCATTTTACCTCGGAACATCCCTGCATTAACTTTTGGTGGACACCTCATATCCAAAGCATTCCATTCCTGGCCCTCAAAAACCCATGTCCATCTTGCAATGTAAAATGCATTGCTCCACTTCCAAGAGCCCCCATTGTCTTAATATTTCCAGCATTGCCCAAAAGTCCAAGTCCAAAGTTTCATCAGAGGCTCAAGGCAAACTCTCACTGTGAGCCCCTATGAAAATCAAAGGTGAATTACATATGTCCAATATGTAATGGTACAGAGTAAACACTTTCATTCCAAAATCAAGGAATGGGCCACAGAAGGAATGGGACCAAAATAAGGCTGAAGCCCAGATGGGCAAGCAAGTCCTGTAGGTCCATGTTCACATGCGTGACACGCGGTAGTGAGAGGTGAGTTCCAAAGGGTGTGGCCTTGCTGATTGTAGCTGGCACGGTCTCTCGGGCTTGGCTTAGTCTGCAGCCAGAAACTGTCCTCAGCAGACATTTCATGTTACTAGAATCTCTGAATCCTGGATGTCTCTACTCAGTTTTCACTTCCTTCCCACAGCTTCATACATCACCCTCTCAAGGGCTGACCACAGACATTCTGAGCCTGCCATGCTTTGCCTGACTTCCTAGGTCTTCCTTTGAAATTTCAGTGGACACTTCCATGACCGTTGGCTCCAGTGTACTGCATTCCTGAAGAACTAGCCCCATATGGACAACACCAAGGTCTGTAGCCATCTCTAGTAGTAGATGGATCCCCTGAACCATAACTGCAGCAGCCTCTGAGGGTGCTGAAATGAATTCTGGGAACACAACTTCCTAGACATCCCTGTGTAATCAGGGTGCCCCAGAGGTCTCTTAAATGAAGTTTCACTTCTGTACCCTTGAACCCGCAATGAGTGTAGTCTTGCTGATTCCTGAGATGCCCTCAAGGTGCCTTTGCTATTATCTCTGAGCAAAATACTTAGCCTTTCTTTAGTGGCAGCAATCTCCAACAATCATAACATCCTTGGACCCATATTCCACATTACTCTGGCCACACAGCAAGATTTTCAAATCTTTCCTCTCTGCTTTCTGCTCCTTATTTCACAATAAACCTAGGTTAAAACTGTCATTAGTCCCCATGCCACTGCCTGAAGTCTGTGCTTCCTTGAAATTTCCTCTGCTAGATTAATTAGTCCATTACTTTTCAATTCAGCCTCACATCATCTCAGGACATGGGGAAAATGTAGACAAGTTCTTTGCCAGAAAGTAACATGAATGACCTCTAGTTCAATTCCAGAGTCCTCATTATCTTCTTAAACCTTAGGGGAATGGTCTTTACTGTCCGCATTCCCCTCAGCATTCTGGCCTTCTGAGCTCCTAACAGAATTGACCATTAAACTCCACTTACAATATTGTAAGGCTGCTCCATCCTGCATCTCACAACTTCTCCAAACTCCTCCCACAAGTGATCTCTAAAGGTTTCCAAACCAGATGCTCAGTTAATCACAGCAATGACCCCACTTCTTGATACCAATTTCTTTTCTTTTTTTTTATTCGATAGACATGCTCTTACAATTAAGAGGGGTTCATCATCAAACAATCAAGAACAGCAGTGTAATGACAGAACAAGCCACTACTGGTGCCAGACCATGGTTTCCCCCCTTTGGGTTCCCCATGGTTCCATGTTTCACTTTACTGAAGCCCCAAATTAATTGGACTTCTCATGGAAGTCAGAGATTCCCCTCGGATTAGATTTCCCCCATACTATCTCCCTCTGGTCACCTTGATGTCCTTTCTATTCCCTTCCCCCCTCCCTACCCCCCTCCCTACATCCCCAGGAATCTTAGCACAGTTCCCCAAGATCATGTAAGAATTCATACATGTTGAGGTAATTGTTAGGTTAGCCATCTATCATACTGTTTCCACTTATATTCTAGCTTTCACAAATGAGAGAAAACATTCAGCCCTTGAGTCTCTGAGTTTGGGATACTTCACTTAGCAAAATCTTTTCCATCTCCATCCATTTGGCTGCAAATGCCATAGTATTGTTTTCTCTAATAGCTGAATAGTATTCCATTGTATGTATGTACCAAAGTTTTTGGATCCACTCATCAAGTGAGGGGCATCTGGGTTGGTTCCACAATTTAGCTACAGTAAATTGGGCTGCTATAAACATTAATGAAGCTGTATCTCTGTAGTAAGCCAATTCTAGCTCTTTGGGGAAGATATCCAGTAGTGAGATAGCTGGGTCAAAAGGTGATTCCAGCTCTAATTTTTTGAGGCGTCTCCACACAGATTTCCAGAGTGGCTGTTGGTACCAATTTCTATGTTGACTTTTCATTACTGTGACTAGAACACCTGACAAGAATAACTTAGAGGAAGAAAAGTGTATTTTGGGCTCATGGTTTCTTGAGGTCTCCATTCCTGGTTGGCTGACTCCGTTGCTCTGGGCCCAACATGAGGAAGAACATCATAGAGGAAGGGCATGGTGGAGAAAAGCTTCCACCTCATGGCATTCAGAGAGCAGAGAGAGTGAGAGAGAGCAGCCAGGAGGACAAGATGCAATCCCCAACGGCATGTCCCCCAGTTACCTACCTCCTCCAGCCATGCCCCTCCTGCCTACAGGTACCACCTAGTACAATAATCCTTCAAATTATTAATCCTTCAAATGTATTAACCTACTGGTTAGTTTACAGCTCTCATAATCTAATCAATTCACCTCTGAGCATTCCTACATTAACATAGGAGTTTCAGGGGACACCTAGTATCCAAACCACAACACTAAGTTAAAGAGTCCACATGTTGTGGGATTTAATTTATATGAAATATTCAGAATAGGGTAGCCCATGGAGAAAGATGGCAGTTTAGTGACAGAGAGATGGGGACATGATGAATTGCCACGAATGGGCATGGGGGTTCTTTTCTAGGTGACAAAAGTAGGTGTTCTGAAAGTAGAAGATGATGGTGTCTACCCAACCTTCTAGTTACGGTTTGGCTGAAAGGTTCATGTGAGAGACAATGCGAGAGGGCTGAGAGGTGAAATGATTGGGTTATAAGAGCCTTAACCCAATCAGTGAGTCAATGCTCTGATGGGGACTAACTGGGTAGTAACTGAAGGTAGGTAGGGTGTGGCTGGAGCAGGTGGGTCATTGGGGACATATAACTTTGTGGCATGTATTTGGTGGGCTGGGCTTAGTTGCTCTCTCTCTCTCTCTCACTCTCTCCCCTTCCTGATTGCAATGCCCTAAGCCACTTTCCTCTACCACACTCTTCCGCCATGATGTTCTGCGTCACCTCAAGCCCCAAGGAATGGAGCTGAACTTCTGTGGATTGAGACCTCTGAAACAGAGACCCCAAAATACACTTTTCCTCCTCTGAAATTGTTCTTGTCAGTTCTTCCAATCACAGCAGAGAAAAACCTGACTAAAGTACTTGTTAATATACTACAAGTCACCAAACGGTACACGCTACACAGGTGAACTTGCGGTATGTGAACCATCCCAATAAAAGAAAGTTAAAAATTGCATCACCTTTAGCATTAAAAAATACAAAGGTGCTTAGAAGCCTCACACTTTAGCTCACACACACAGTTGTTAATGCCTTGTTCTCACAGTTGCTTCATAGGTTAGCACAAAAAGCATTCATCTCAGAGTTTAAATGCAAAATCTCAGGCTTGCCCCAGATCAACCGAATTAGAATCCATTTTAATAAGTTCTCCAGGGGATTCATATGCATATAAAACATTTGAGAAGCATTTGGTCTAAAGTGAGAGCTTTTGTTCTCTCATTTCAGAGTATGTGTAAAACAAAAACAAAAGGGGAGTTCAGGAGCCTCCTTGCTAACAGCTTTGATTTCCGGTGGGGTTTGCTTTTCCCCACTGGGTGCTGCCTTATTGCAGTGGTTAATTCAGACGCTCTGCCTGGTCTCCTGGGGCCCTGGAACTTCCTTTATCTTAGTGCTGGACTCTCCTCCCTCCTGTCTCCCCAATCGCCCCGACCCGGCCTCAACCAAGGGATGGATGGGCATAGGATGAGCTCTGCTGTAGACTTGAAATCTTGAATGGAATGAGCCAAGGAGAAACGAAATAGTTGGAATTCTGTCATTTTAGGGGAGGCCCCTATTGGTAGTATATTTAGTTTGGGGAGCATCATGACAGCTTTCAAATAAATGTTGTTTTCTTTTAATTTGTTTATAATATTCAGAGGTGGATTTTGATGATTGTAAACCAAGAGCTATAAATGACACACCACTCCTAAACATAACACTTTGAAAACACTTACAGTTGTCTAAATGCCTTATTCTCATGGTGTGGATTCATATTCGTAATAATCACATTCATAGTTCTGCTTGTTAGATTAAGAATTAGTGTGCTTGTACACTGATGTTCATACCAGTTTTATTCATGATAGCCAAAAGGTTGGAAATAACCTGACTGTCTATCAACAGGTGAATGGATATGGTATTTATATATTTAATGGAATATTACTTAGCATTAAAAAAAGAATGGAATTCTGATACATGGAAAATGTGGCTAAATCTTGAAGACATTGTGTTAAATGAAAGGAGACACATAAAAAAGACAAAGATCGTGTGGCTCTACATATATGAGATACCTGGAACGGTCCACTTCATAGAGACAGAAAGTAGAACAATGGTTACTAGGGGTGGAGGAAAGCGGGTAATGGGTAATGGGGAGTTACTGCTTAATGAATAAAGTTTCTGTTGGGGTGATAGAAAGCTCTGGACATGAACAGTGGTAACAATTCAATAATGTGAATGTATATAAAGCCCAGAACTGTATACTCAAAAATGGCTAAAGTGGTAAATTATACATATGTATATTTTACCAAAAGAGGTAGTATGCTAAAATCTCAGGGACAAAGTTTAAAGTAATGTGTGTTTAAGAAATATTTTAATTTTCATTAATTACTTTACAAAAATGACAAAAACTCCAATCAAATAATTATTTGCGCAAAAAGAATTGATGGGCTCCTGTAACTGCAAAGCCCAAGTGGAAGTTTGAATCCTGGAAATCAAAAGGCATCATCGGTGTGCCATATGCCATCTCTCGCTCAGCTTTCTTGCATGGCGACTTCTTCCCCTGGCCGACTCTCCTCACCTGGGCCCCGAGATGACTACTGGCAACTTCTGTCCCCATCAGCTTGGCAGCTGGAAATCCCTGCATAAAGAGAAAGCCTCCTTGCAGACGAGAGTCCTGGAAGGGCTCTGTTTGCCTGGCCTGGGACTTGTTTTTCTCTTTTTTTTTTTTTTTAAGAGAGAGTCAGAATCAATTTTATTTAGTTTTTCATGTGGCCTTCGTTGCTCTGAGACTTCGCTGCGTACGTGGTGCTGGGATTTGAAACTGCGTACTTTCGCATGCCAGACAAGCGCCATAACTGCTGAGCCACTGCTCCAGCCCCTGGCCTGGGACTTATAAACCAAATATGGTGGCTGTGGGGATGAAACAACCTGACTGACCGACTCAACAGGCCAAGTCATGGCCCTGCTCCTAGAACTACAGCATGGAGCCATACAACCTGAATCACATGGACAGAGAGAAAGGGAAGGCTTGTCCTGGGAGACACTGGCATACAGCTGAGTACCCTGGCCTCATTGTGCAACGCACGTGTATAGCGAGGAGTGACGATTCTAACCCAAGAACACTCTCTGGCTGCAGAGCAGGTTGGTGGGCTGCCAGGAAGGTGGGCTGCCTACCTGTTTTCAATGGATTTGCTAGGTAAGTTCTCTAGCTTTCTCTCTCTTTTCCAGAGCAACAACTCTGAAGCATGTTTTCCACCTTCTCCCTGGGAGGATGGTCTTAGTAAGGGACCCATGGGATTAAGTCTCAGCTGTCCACAATGGTAGCCTGCTTTTAAACTCAACCTTTCTGGGGCTGGAGCGCGGTGGTTACACAACTAAGTGTCAGAGCCACAAAGGCCATGTGAAAAACTAAATAAAAATTGATTCTCTCTGTCTCTCTCTTTCTCTCTCTCACTGTCCTTCTCTCTTTAAAACATAAATAAATAAATAATAAACTCAACCCTTCCTTTTGCTTTTCCACTCTCCCTCCCAGAAATCACTTCTCGTATAATCTCCAGACATTCCAATCCCCATCTCAGGGTCTGATTCCTTGGGAACATGTGTATCGTGGCTGGTGAATCTGTACCATTAGCTGTCCATTCCATACAAAGAAAAGTTGTAGGAGTTGTTTAGATATTATCTCTTTGTTTTCTAAATTCAAAACGATCAGAGTGAATGGCTGACACATATTTGGTGTTTAAAATGCATATGGCTGGGGCTGGAGCCATGGCTCAGTGGTTACAGTGCTAGCCTGGCATGTGTGAGGATGTGGGTTCAAATCCCAGCACCATGTACACAGCAAAGTGTCAGAGCACCAAAAGCCAGATTAAAAACTAAGTAAAATTGATTCCCTCTCTCTGTCCTGCTTTCTTTTAAAAAAAAATGCATATAATTGAGTCCATTTGAACTTGGAGAAACTATTTGCTTATCCAGAGAAATGTATCAGGTTGCACGCGGGTGCCTCAGTCTCCAAGGGCTGCTGTGACAGAGCAGCGCAGCCTGGGCGGCTTCAGCAGCAATTTGCTATCTCAACGCTCTGGTGGCTGAAGTCCAATGATCAAGGCCTCAGCAGGGTTACCTTCTTCTGAGGCTTGTGTCTCCTTTGTTGCAGGCTGTGGTCTACTTCCTGTCACCTCACTGGTCATCCCTGTGTGTGTCTGTACCCTAATCTCCTCTTCTGACAAGGACACCAGTCAGATTGACTTAGAGCCCACCCTAATGACCTCATTTTAACTTAACACCTCTTTAAAGTTACATTTCCAAGTGCATTCATAGTTTGAAGGGTCCTAGAGATTAGGAATTAGGGATTCTGAATTCAATATATGAATTCAGAAGAGACACAATTCAACCCATAACATTGGGTGCCTGTGTGTTACATCATTTTTGTCCTTGAGGGCAGAATGCTTTATGAATAGATGATGTTCCTGCCACCGCCTTTCCACAGGTCAGTGTCTTTTATTGTACTATAAAATCGTGTCCTTTCTTTAAATTTCATGACTCAGCATTACTCAGTAGGCTGAAGCTCAAGTCAAAAAAAAAAAAAAAGGAAGAGAAAGAACTAAACAACTTTAACAGGAAGGCATCTGTGAACTTCATGAGTAGCACTATCAAGTCCTTGGCAAATATTCCCACTGCAATACTAACAATGAAATGCACTCTGATCTGATTTTGAGTGACTGTGAAAAATAACAGCTCTGGGCCATGCATGGTGGTGCCCACCTGCAATCCCAGCAGCTCAGGAGGCTGAAGCAAGAGGATTGCAAGTTTGAAGCCAGCCTCAGCAATTTAGGGAGGCCCTAAGTAACTTAGTGAGACCGTGTCTCAAAATAAAAAGTAAAATAGGCTGGGAATGTGGCTCAGTGGTTAAGCATCCCTGGGTTCGATCCCTGGTAAGAAAGAAAGTAAGAAAAAAGAAAGAAAGTGAGTGGGGGAGAGAGAGAAAGAAAGAGGGAAAGAAAGAAAGAGAAAGAACTTTGGTGGTCTTCGTCCTGTCACCCCGGGGATTTGCTGAAACAGACTCTCAAGTCTGCGTGACACTTAGATGAGGACACTGGGGGTCAGAGGAAAACATGAGGCTCACTTCAGCCCACAGACGGATGGAGAATGATTAGAGAGCGTGATGATAGGAAGATTTATGAGCAACAGTGCCGATGTGGCTATCATTCAGTGTTAAATTATGAATAAACCAAGAAAGATGTTCTCAAATGCTGATCGCAAGCCAGTGTCCTCTGAGCAGCTTAGCGATGTCCTGACCCAGAGCTCAGGAAATGATTTCATGGAGGAGATGCGGAACGTGAAGAAGTGAGTGCCACGATTCAAGAGGCAACGACATCTGCTGACTTCAGCCGAGCAAGTGGTCCACGCTGACCGAGCACCCTGAAGCACAGGTAGCGATCTTCAGGAAGCCAAGTCCAGTCTGCGTCCTGATGCTGTGTCACGAGGCCACAGGGTCTGCTGTTGCTGCTGTTGGCGTTGTCAACAGCACTTTCTCTGTGCTTCCCGTCTTTCAGATCTTTGGCAATCTGGGTTCTGTTTTCTCTTCCACAGATGCACTTTCATTTGTTGCCTTTTTTCAATCAATTTCCAGATGTTGGCGCTTGTTCATTGTATTTCCAGCACATTTTTCCTTTCCTGAATTTCTGCATAATCTGCTCCCATGCCAACCTCTATCCCCTCACCCACCAAATCAGGCAAATTCCTGAAAGCTGCTGCAATTCCACCAAATTTAGTTGGCTCTTCCGTGCCCAGCTGAGGGTGCCTGTGTCATGCAGACACAGAGCGTGACTGGTCTGCAGGAGACCTCTTTCGGAATGAGCTCCCAGCTGATAGCCAGATGCTCTTGAGCCGGGACTGTTTTGCTGAGTCCCTGTAGAGAGGAGGAATGTTCCGCGGAGCCCCAAGTCCAAACCACAATTTATTTTAGAACTTTTTTTTTAATAATCTTTTTGTGCAAATATCAAACCAGTAAGCCAGAAATGGTTTTTAAACTGTTGTTGAACAATATAAAGATTGTAAAGAAGTCTTGCCTTTCTGTAATACTTCATGCATTTTGGCATTACTTGGAAATGAGCTCTTCCTCATAAATTAATTTTTTCGACAACTGAAACATGACTTTGTGTCCCAAAGTGTCATGAATCATTAACCATTGTACATAATATTTTTCTAGAATTCATTACATTTTAGAGGGTGTTAGTCATGATCCAATGTGTTCCTAATAATTCAAGACCAATGCTCTGAATATTAACAGCCATACCCTAAGTTCTATGAGATACCAGTCTGCTTTCCTTCATGCCAGGGGTTCCCAACCTTGGGAACATTGACCTTTAGAGTCATAATTCTTCACTGTGGGAGCATGGCCTGTGAAATGTGGGATGCGTCCTTGGTCTCTACCCGGGAGGTGCCATTAGCACCATCCCCTGATGGGTGACAACCAACAGTGTTAAGGATGAGATTGTGATTGTGTGGCACTGTCACATATTCCCAACATGGTAATGTAAGCCCTGGTCAAGTGCAACAGGAAAACAAAAGCAAAAGCAGAGAAAAAAAATGGCCTAGGGATAGGAAAAGAGGATGAAATGTCCTTATTTGCAAATAATGTGATTGTTTACGTGGAAAACCCAAAATAATATGAAACAATTAGAATTAATGAACTTAAAGGGTCACTAGAAGTGAGATAAACATACAAAAATCAATTCTACTTCTATGATCTAACAAATAAATGGAAAATGAAATTTTTAGAGATACTATATATGTGCAATCTCATAAAAATCAAACAACCAGAAATGAATCTAACCAAAAAGTATATGACTGAAAACTGAAAAAATATTAAATAATTTTTAAAAGACAATATAGGTTAGAGAAGCTCAAGATAATTAAAATTTTAATTCTTACAAAATCTATCTGTAAACTCAAGGAAATCCAAAACTAAATCCCAGTGGGGATTTTTTTTTTAATTTGGAAGCTGACAAATGAATCTAAAATTTTTATGGAAATTTAAAGGACCTAGAAAGACAATCTTCAAAAGTAGAACAAATGGGGAGCAATAATACTGTGAGATTGCAAGACTTCTAATAAAGCTTCAGTGATTGACACAGTAATATTGGACCAAGGGAAAAGAAAAGAGAATCGTATTTGGAAGCATTCATACATAATCAAATGATTTACAGAAAAGGTGATGTTGACATTCTGTTCAGAGAAGATGGTAGTTTTCATAAATGTGCTGTGACAATTAATTATTAATACAGAAAAAAAATTTTTTTGCAGTACTGGTAATTGAACCCAGGAACACTTTATTATCCTACTACATTCCCAGTTCCATCCCACTTTTTTGAGATAGATCTCACTAAATTGTGGAAGCTGGCCTCATACTTGCATCCTCCTGTCTCAGCCTCCTGAATAGCTTGGCTTAAACGCATGGACTACCATGCCAGACTAAAAAACTGAATCATGATGCCTACTTCATGCCATCAACAAAGATTATTTCAAAGCCACTAAAATTTCCAAACAGTGGTGATGGGAATTTAAATTACACTATACTAAAACTGAACACATGCCCAATCTATGATCCTGCAACTCCATTCCTAGATGTACAACAAATAAAAATATACAGATCTTTTAGAAAAATAAGCAGATCAAGGACACAAGAATGTTCACCATAGCTACAGAATTTATCAAAGGCAGAAACTAAAAACAACACAGATGTTAGCCAACAATAGGATGAATAAGTGAATTGTGGTATATTTGTTCAAAGGAATGTGAGAGAAAGATCATTACTACACACACCATGAACATCACAAACATACATTGATCCAAAAGAATACCATATGGTTCCATTTATGGGAAACTCAAGAAAATATGAAATGAATCTATGGTGTTAGAAGTCAATAGTGGCTACCTTGAAGGAAGGAGGTTGTTTCTAGAAAAGGACACACAGGAGCTTCTGGGTCGCTGGTAATATTTTCCATTACTTGATCTTGATGAATGACAACAATGGTGTTCACCATGATACATACGTATCATTTGCTCACATTTTGGCGTGGTGTTGTACTTCTATTTAAAGTTTACTTTATTTAAAGTTTAAATAAGCAAAATATCAGGAATTGGAAATCTGATCAGAGTTTTGGAACCAGCAGGGCAATACACAGGCGGGTCATGGAAGACAAACAAAGTCAGATCAGGCATCCTCAAGATCTGCTATTTAGATTCATTGTAGGAATTAGCAAAGGAGTGGGTAGAAATGGGGGAAATGGGGAAAGCTCTTCTAGAAAAGAAAGGATTTGAGAAAAAACCTAGAGGCATAAAAGAGTGCAGTTCATTCGAGGTTGTAAAAGGAAAAGGAGGGGAGTGAAGAGAGCCAGGGCAGGAAATGGCCACTCACAAGGCTGGAGAAGCAGGTGGAGTCCAGATCGGGAAGAGCCTCATGTGCCATGTTAAGCATCTTGAACTCCATCCGAAGAGTAGGTCTGTGGAAAGGCACAGATGTTCTGTGAGCATGGGATCGACATGAGCTACTTTTGTTTTCTTTTTTTTAGAACACATTTTTTTTTCATTTTTTATGTGCCAATCAAGCCCTCTACCACTGAGCGACCACCCAGCCCAGTGCCTGGCTTCTATCACTGGAAGATGGCTACTGCAAGGACAATTGATTAGAGGGAAGGAAGATGGCAGCTGGAGAGACGCCTCCGGAGACAGTGCAGAAACCCAGGTAAGAGACGATGCTGAATCCGATCAGCCTCCATCCAGGGGAAAAAGAGAACTGTAGGCTGTACATTGATGACTGGATGGATGACACGAAAGACAGGTACCAGGGAGGGGGCTTTCCCAGGGCTCTTCCCAGACTGCTGGGCGGATGAAAATTCCAGCTACTGAGATAAGAAACCTAGATAACTATGAGATGAAGGCAAGAGGAGGTGTTCCACTTTGGACATGTTGAATTCAAGATCTATGTAGGCCACTCAATGGGTGTTGGAGGCGGTTGGAGCAGATAGATCTCAAATTTAGGAAAGAGGTCAATTAGCAATTCAGCTTATTCATAGCAGAATACGTGCCAGGACAGCAGATTATACTATGAAGGTACATTTTTTTTCCCTCTGTATTCCCTTTCACCACATAACCTGCTCCCATCCAGGCAGTAAGATTTTACCAGAAGATAATGATTGGACATCCCCCCAAAAAAGACTCAAATTCTAGACTTCAAAGTAAAAGGGTGTTTTCCTCTCCCTGCCACCCTGTCACCACAACATATAACAATGGTTGTTCTAGATTATGTGTTAGTACGCCTTTGCTAGGTCTAGTACATGAGCTTGACTACCCCCAAGCCTAGGTTTAGTTCCAGACTCCTCAAATGAGTGAAAACATTCAACCCTTGACTCTGGTTTTGGCTAACTTTGCTCAGCACGATTTCTTCCATTGCCATCCATTTACCTTCAATGGCTGCAATTTCATTGTTTCTAATAGCTGGGTAGAATTCCATGGTATGTATATACCACAGTTTTTGGATCCATTCATCCAGAGAGGGGCATCTGGGTTGGTTCCATCATTTAACTATTGTAAATTAAGCTGCTATGAACATAGATTGTGCTGTGTTGCTGTAATGTGCTGATTCTAACTCCTCTGGGAAAATACCCAGAAGAGAGATTGCGTAGATCCAACCCTAATTTTTTGAGGATTCCCCACACTGCATTCCCGAGGGGCTATACCAGTCAGCAGTTTCACCAACAGTGTGCTAGTGTGCCTATCTCCCTACAACCCCTCCAGCATCTGTTATTGTTTATATTCTTCATCTTTGCCAATCTGACTGGAGTGAGGCAAAAATCTTAATGTAGTTTTGATTTGCATTTCTCTGATTGCTAGTGATTTAGAGCACTTTCTCATTTATTCATTGGCTTGCTCAATGTCCTCTGTTGAGACGTTTCTATTTAGCTCTTTGGCCCATTGATTGATTCATTGTTTGTGTTTTGGGTATTAAGTTTTTTTGAGTTCTTTGTAAATTTTGGATATTAGACCTCTGTCTGAAGAATCACGGGCCATGATTATCTCCCATTCTTTAGGTTGTCTCTTGACAATTTTGACCAATTCCTTGGCTGTGCAGAAGCTTTTTAGTTTAATGACATCCCACTCATTGATGTTTTACTTTAATTCTTTCGCTTTAGGTGTCTTGTTGAGAAAGACTTTGCCTACTCCCAAATGCTGGAGAGTTGGGTCTAACTTTTCTTTTAGCAGTTGTGCTTTCTTTTAGCAAATTTAGGTTTGATTTTTGTGCAAGATGAGAGATAAGGATCTAATTTCTACTTCCTGCACATGGCTGTCCAGTTTTGTCCAGCACCATTTATTGAACAGGATGCCATTCTTCCATGTTATATTTGACCCCCTCAAAGTCAACGTTTTAAAGGACTTGAGACTGAAAATTTACATCATAAAAAATAAATGCAAAAGAATGCATAGACATTATTCACTGTCCTATCTGAGGAAAGATGAATAATTTAAGAAATGGAACAGAAAAGAGATGGAGAAGTGATAAGCCAGGGTTAGGCTGTTTCTCCTCACCATGAGCCCCTGCCTAATGGGCTGAGTCTTGGGAGAGAGAGAGGAAATTGAGGAAACCCCAGACGTTAGGGGATTCACTGTCAGAAGAAATTAGGTCTCAGTTCTCATATGGAACCCAAGTCTTTCGGAGTCGTCTTAACACAAGGTAACTAAGCAGAGAGCCTGAGTTTTCCATGCCCCAGCAAGGCATGAGAAAAATCATAAAAGTTGCTGGAAGAAAGGAGCACCTGATTCTAGAGGACTGTTGCTCAATAAGAGAAAGAAAGAGCAACTGTTTCAATGGATTTTTGAACAAAGAGCAAATGGGAAGAAGGAGGTACCAAACAATACAAAAGTCTTACTAAAATCCCTTTACTTTGTTCCCAGTTTCCAAAATGCATGCGTTAGCTCTTGCTAGAAAAATACTGCAAAAACAAATTATCCCAAAATTTAGTGACTTCAAATAAGAAGCATTTATTTAACTTATATGTCTGTAGGTTAAGTGGGGCTTAGCTGACCTGGGCTGGAGAAACTGGGGGTGTACTCTGCATTACATATCTCTCACACTTCCTCTGAAACCAGGGGGCTAGCTCAGGTTTGCTCTTCTTACGATGCCAGGGAAGCCCCAGGTGTGAGCAAATCTAATTCCACGTATGTTCCAACCCTCTGATCATTTCAGGCCTGCTAATATCCCGCAGACCAGAGCAAGACCTTTGAGTGAGCCCAGGATGAACAGCACAATAGTCTTCTGTAAAGATATGCAGCAAAGGGAAAAGTAAAGAATTAGGATCATTGATTCTGTCTCTTCCAATCTAAGCTTAGATGCGATTCCTGGAAGAGAGGGAAGAAAGAACTGATTTGACAAAAGGTAAAAGTTGATGACTGAAAAATAAAATCACAGTCCTTGCACACCTAGGGTTGGGGCACTGCTCAGGGGATAAATGCTTTCCCAGCACATCAATCACAGGCTTGAGCCTCTACACCACAGAAAGCAAAAACCACACACACACACACACACACACACACACACACACACACACATCAAAGAGAAGGGATAGGGGAACAGAAAGAAAAGACAGTCAAACTGAAAAATGATTAAACAAATTCCCAGGAAGACCCGTTTGACTCCAAATCTCTGTGGTTTTTCTAATGAAGATGTGTGTTAATCATTTCAGAGTCAATCAGAGACCTGAGTGTGTTAAATCCCAGATGAAAACAGACATCCCACTTGCGTGGTGTTTAGTGACATAAAGGCTGAAATGGGGAAAAATCACATACTAATGACTGTCCTCACTTTAAACCTGCACAGAATTTTCAGAGCCCCAACAACCAACAAATCAGGAATCCAAATCACAACCTGGGAAGGCTGGGCTTCCTTTTGTTAAAAACTACAGATATCTTGGGGCTGGACCAGTGGCTCGGTGGTGCTTGCCTGACAAGTGCTAGTACACAAGTTCAAACCCAAGCACCACTTTCACAGCAAAGTGTTGGAGCAAAAAAAGTTACATGAAAAACTAAATAAAGTTGATTCTCTCTCTCTCTCTCTCTCTCTCTCCCTCTTTCTTTAAAAACAGAAACAAAAACAAACAAACAAACAAAAAACCCCTACGATTTCAGAGGTCAGATAGCCAGTCAGAGTAAAAACCCAAAGTCGCAACTCCCCGCCAACCACTGGAACATTTGCCTTGTGAACCCACACCCACCTAGGGCACTGCCAAACCCTAAGAAAGCACCATGACTAAGAGCCACGTCCTCCTCTGGGTACTGTTTCCATGGAAAGCTTCTTACATCTCTTCCCTGACATTTCACAAAATATAGAAAAAAGGAGAGAAATACTCGTGAGAAGAGGCCAAGTGTAATGGGGAATTTGATTTTGACTTCACTGTAGAAGGCTCCATTTGCCTCCTCGGGCCATTAAGACTCTCTGTTGAACCAGCACCACAAGAGGAGGCAGCTTCAGCTTCTGCAAGGGACTGCGCCCCAAGCAAAAGCACTTGTTAAATGAGCAAATAACAGTAATGGCAAACAATTGTTAAGCTCTTATTATGTGCCAGAAATGGTCCTAAGAATCCTATGTGAAACTCCTAACACACTGACAATGGCTTTGAAAAGTGCAAGTACTTTTATTATACCCATTTTATAGATGAGAAAACCGAGGCACAAATAGACTAAATAACTTCCCCAAGGTCAATAAGAAACTGGTAAAGGCAAGATTTGATCCCAGAGTCCATGCCCTTATGAGCTATGTTCACTGACTCAGAAGAAAGTAAAATAGTACCACTCACATTGAACCTTTCCAGAGAACAGAAAAATAGAGAACACTTTCCAACTCATTCATGAGAATATCTTTCATCCAAAACAGACCAAGGACACAACAAAAAAGGAAAATTATAGATCAATCTCTCTTTTGGAAGATTGAAGCAAAAAAGTCTACAAAATATTAGAAAATTGATTTCAGAGGATTCTTATAAATAAACAAGAAAAAGACAACTGAAGAGAAAAATGGGAATTCACAAAAGAGGATATCTAAATGATGAGAAAAGTTTTTAAGTATTCAGCATCTTTAATCAACAGGAAAATATAAATTAAATCCACTGCATGTCCACCAGAATGGCTAAAAGCAAGAAGACTGAGTTAGGACATAAAACCAAGGAACTCTTGATATAATCACTTAGAAAAAGAATATAGACATTTCTACCAAAAACAAATACATGCATGTTTTATTACCCCAAAATTCCATTCCTAGGTTTTTACACAACAGAAATTCACAGTGTACATGAAAAGACACATACAAATAGCACCTTTGTTCCCAGGAATCCTGAACGAGGAACAACCTAAGTATCTACTAAATTTGAAATGGACACATTGTGAGGTCTTTATACCATGGAGCACTATGCAGTCATTAAAATGAACTACTGGTGTTCATAATAATTAAATGAATCTCATAAATGACAAGGTTAAGCAAAACCTAAGCCAGATTAAACAGTGAGCATATCTTATATTTCCATTTTACATAGAAACACATTTCTAGAGACAAAGGTTAGAATAATGCTTACTGTGAGACGACATTATAGGAAGAAGCTAGAGAAAAAGGAGGGTGCTGGGAATGCTCTATTTCTTAATCTGGGCATTAGGTTGCATGAGTGCATTCATGATATTTCCAGTGTAGTTCCAGAAGGAAAATCAAGTTGAACAACAGAAAATAACCCAGATATGTGATACAGCTTAAATGAAAATGGTTCCACCAGATCAGAGCAATATGAAGTAGACTCAACTTCGAAATCAACTGAACACGCATTGCTTCATTTATTGAGTCCCCCAAATATACCTGGAGCAATGCTTGGTCCTGAGATTTAAAGATGAGAAGATAAACTTGCTGTAAAGAAATTGGTCATAATTGAGCAGAACGAAAGGTACGAAAATAATCTACTTCAAAACAGAGTGTGCTACCATTGTGCAAATGTGTGGAAAAAATTTGGGGCTCCCTGGGAAGGCTTTCCAGAGGAGGCAACAGCTTAAACTTCCTAAGAGTTTTGCAGGTGAAAGGAGCTGGATGGGGGTAGTGATAGAGGGAGGGGTCAAGGGAGAGGTGTTAGAATCAGCAGCATTTGCAAAGAGAACACAGAGAAAGGATGTGAATTATAGGAACACTGGGAGGTGGAGGTAGGGCTAGAATGTACCATGTGAGACACAAAAGTGGGGACTAGGCTGGGCAAGTGAGGATCTCTTTCTTATTCCATATTGGATTTTTAATCTGTGGACATTGGCGTTCATGATGAATTTTTATGTAGTTCAATGCAAAGAATAAATGCAAGGAAGAGAAGATGAAGGCGAGGAAAATTGAGTAGGACGTTTTTACAGAAATGCAGGTATGAGCGTCGGGTTTTTAACGCGCCATCCAAAGCTCTGGGAGCTTTCAACAATGAATGAGTGGTTCTCGCTGAAGCACCCGTGGGTTTACTGCCGTTGGTTTAGGCTCAGCCGAGCCAGGCCAGTCCTGGCTTGTCGTGGCTACAGACTACAGGCACATTCAGGTGTGCTCCACCAACTGGTCTTTCGGGTCAGGCCCCGGGATGAAGAAGCCATGGTTTGTCTGGGCTGTGTTCTTCTCTCAGATGGTAGGTGTGAAGGGGAGTGGTAGGAATAGGCAGAAACATGCAGTATCCCCTGAAGCCTTCGATGACAGCCAGCTCCCCTCCCTTCCACCCGCAGTCACCTGGCCAACATCACACGGTGGGGTTCTCCACCCACAGGGCGAGGAAGGAGAGAGGGATATTTGCCGAACATTTTAGCTCAATATATCCACCAGGCAAAAGATTATTAACACTGAAACTAAGCCAGACAAGAGAAAGGATCGGGGACTAGAGCGGTGGCTCAGCAGTTATGATGCTTGCAAAACCCCAGCACCACGTACACAACGAAGTCTCAGAGCAATGAAAACCACGTGAAAAAACTAAATAAAATCGATTCTCTCTTTCTCATTCTCTCTCACTCACTGTCCCTCTCTCTTTAAAGAAAGAAAGAAAGAACAGGAAACTAAGACTGTAACAGATTCCAGTACTGCTTGGGCTGGGCAGCGATGGATCGCCAGGTGAGGAAACTCGGAAACTAGACCAGAAGCTACAGCTCAGGACAGTGCCTGTTTAGAGTTGAGCCCTGTGCCGCCCAAATTTCCACTGGAGATGATCTACTTACAAAGAGACTGAGAGAGTGGCCCTGTTGCTTCTAAACAGGTCTGTGGTAAGACCGCACATCATGGCAGCAAAAAATGCTCATCATGTTGCCAGGAAATGAAAAAGACAGGAAGGGGAAGAGGCCAGGATCCCACCACCCCCTTCAAGGGGGTAACCTGAAGACCTCCCACTAGGCCCCCAATAGACCAAGCGGGGGACCAAACCTTTAAACATGGTCTTTGGGGGACATTGCAGATCCAAATATCACTGATTTGAAAACATAAGGCCGAACCGAGAAATTGTTTTTCCTTTCTTTTTAAATTTTTTTTATTAAGGAGTTATGTACGATCATAGATGCATATAAAGAAACAATGTGATATGCATTTGTTCTTAAACCAGAATTACCCCCACAAATCTCTCAGCGATAATGAGAGAGAATAACAGAAATGGGAAGTAGGGAGGGAGGTCACCTGGGAGCTCTCAAAAGGCAGTCCCTAAACAGAGTAACAGAAGAGACGCTGGAGATGGAGGAGGACCCAGTTGTTTATACTAAGAAATCAGATGGATGCTAGTGTCCTGCTGAATCATGAAACCCTGAGAGAAAGAGAGTGTCAAACAAAGGGTGGTCAGTTCAGACTGGTGAGGTTTGAGCCCTTGAAGTGGATGGGCCCACAGGGAGACAACGAGGGCCTCCCTTTGTCTTTCATGTTGATTTCCCATCCGAGCCTGCCCCCTCCTCTCTCACCTACCCAAATTCTTAACATTTTCAGATTGTGCGTACTTGCGGTGTTGACTTTCTTCTATGAAGGAATTGGCATGTGTTAAATGGTATCATTTAACACAGATCATTTGTGTCACACAGACACAGACACACACAACATGTACACACATATAAATATAAATGTTGTGCCCTAAAGTAAACTGAATTCTGTGACAATAAGACCTTATGTGTCTTTAGTATTCTTTGCGGAACTTAGCATAGTGTTAGGCAAACTGAAGAACCTAAATTTTAAAACTTAAAAATGCACTGAATGGGGACTAGAGCAGTGGCTCTATGGTTACGGTGCTTGCCTGTCAAGCACAAGGACACAGGTTCAAACCCCAGCACCATGTCCACAACAAGTGTTGCAGTAGGGAAAGCCACATGAAAACTAAATAAAACTGATTATTTCTCTCTTCTCTCACTGTCCTTCTCTCTCTTAAAAAACAAACAAACAAACAAACACTGAACAACTGGACATGGTGGCACTCACCTGTGATCCCAGTGTCTTGGGAGGCTGAGGCAGGAGAATCACAAGTTCAAAGCCAGCCTCAGCAACTTAGTGAAACCCTGAGTAACTTAGTGAGACCCTGAGTAACTTAGTGAGACTCTATCTCAAAACATAAAAAAGGGCTGGGATTTGGTTCAGTGGGTAAACACCATTGGGTTCAACCCTCTGGTACAAAAACAAAACAAAACAAAAACAAAAAAAAATGCACTGAATGATTACCTACTCCATCTTAAAGGGAATTTCTACTTATTTGGAGAGCACATCCCGCACATTTTCTTTCCAAAAGCACATTTGTGACCTAGTTTTAACATGTAAGATAATTCTGATTCTTTAAACATTCATCACCTGGTGTGTATCTCCTCGGTTTTATCTCTGTTCAATACACATTTGTTAGAATATCTAACCTAGATGCATATCAAGTGGCAGACGAAAGTTAACCTGGTTTAAAAATTAGGCCATAATGATCAAGAGTTTTTGAGAGCTCATAATTATTTTGTGGTTTCTTCCCAAGCAGATACCAATAATAATTAATAATAATAATAATAAATGCAGGTTACAAATGTAAAACTCTCCAGAAATGCTAAGAATTTCTTTAATAAACGGTCACGAATCTTCACATACTTTACAGTTGACTCACTGTCCAATCTATAAAAAGAGAAGTGGAGGTGCCCAGAGTAAATGGTAAGTTTAAGGTTAGACCACTTTCTCTTCTGGAGACAGGAAAAGAAGACAGGTCTGACTCCAGACCTGTTCTAAGACCAACCGCACATAAACTCCTAACCCGCTGCTTGATCCCAGTAGGGCAGGAATAAAAGATACAGTTGGGGTAGCTAAAATTAAAGGGAATGTTTTTAAATCTTTTAGTTCCCTTTATAAATGTAGGCTTTGAAAAACTTCATTTTGTGAGGTATTCAATAGGGACCTGAAAAACCGCTCTTAGCATTTTAACATAAATTAAAAATCATTTAAGCAGACCTCTATTCAGCTCTTGCCAACTGCACATTTATTTTTCTGGTCAAGGAGGCTTTGCTGTTGCAAATGAAGGGGAAATGAAGGCATTAGAGCTTGGGCATATCAGTGAGGAAAAAAAAGAAGTGAATGTGGATGTTGGATTAAGTTGGTCTCATGGCCACAGTTCCATTTATCTGGGCAAGGAATTGGTCCTCCCGACAAGGTACTCTTTAAAAACCATTGCTAAAAACCTTCTTTGCTGTGTAGGATCTGGAGTTACTGCAGGTGTTTCTTAAAAGCTCATTAGCCCTCCAGAGAGCTATGAAAATCAAGCAGCTTCAGACCTAACAGGAGCTGAGTGAGCTAGGTGGTCAATTGGAAGAGCTAGGTTGGGCCGGAGCTGCTTCTAATGCACCTGTATTGAGAGGTGGGTGACCTCCAAGAAGCCTGGAAGCTTAGATCCATTTTGAATAGGTGGCTGCAAGAGTGGGGGGATGGGAGATTGGGACAGAGAACTAAATGAAGGATAAAACACCACTTGCTAATTCTAAACATATGTAGCCTGCACATTGGCGAGTTGAGGTTGGCAAAGCGTAAAACAAAATCTAGCTGTACTTCTGCCCTCGGTGACAGCTATATTGGTTGGTTTTTCCACTGGTACCCAGCTTTTGGAGTTTCCCATTTTCCTATTTTTGAAACAACAGAGGGCAGTCATCTCTCACGTCTGAATGCGACACTTGATACTCATGTTTTTGTAGAGAGAAGCTCATCCTCTGTGGGCCTGCAAAACATCAGTCTCACTCGGGCCCACAGAGCAGAGAAATTTATATATCCACAGTCTGGTGGATTCAAAGACCACAGACTACACCTCTTCCTTTCCTTCTTGGCTTCCTTCTTTTCCCAAAGCACAACCAGCATTTGAATAGAATATGGCACAAGATACTCCACTCCACCCATTTTCTCCTATTAATAGATCATGGCAGAGGAAAAGCCCTATGAATGTCAAGTCAACAGCTAACTCAATTAAAGATGGTTCAGCTGGAGTCAAAATCAGTCTTCTCTATCAGAAGGAGGAAGGGGATATGGGGAGGGATGTCACCAGGCACCACGTCAAGGGACCAGAGAATAACGTGTCTGGAGGTTGCAGTCACTGCAGAAACTAAGAAATAATATATCCTCTGATAACTAACAGCCAAAGAGCTTCTTTTTCACTGTGCTTAAGGCAGGATTGGCAAGGGCATAAAGCAAATTTGCAAATGTTTTATTAGTTCTACCTTCTAGATGAAGTACTTCCTCAAGCAAAAGCTTGTTAATTAAACATGAGCTTTAAGGGAATACATTTTCTTACTTCTCTCCACACATCCCCCTGCAATCTTGCCCCAGTAGATTGTGAGATTAACCAAATCACTAGCTGTTGCCCTATTTAAAGTATCATAAACTTTTTCCTCTTTGAAAGCATAAGATCAAAGTGGGGATGGGGAGCTGGAGTGGTGGCTCGGCTGTTTCGGCGCTAGCCCGGATGCGCAAGGACGCGAGTTTGAACCCCAGCACCACATATGCAACAGAGTGTCGGAGCAACGAAAGCCACATGAAAATCTAAATAAAAATTTATTCTCTCTCCCTCTCTCACTGTTCCTCTCTCTTAAAAAAAGAAAAGAAAAAGGAAGTATAGAAACAAGAAAAGAAGTCCTCTTGTTCTAGAGGTATCCATAAAGCTAACTGGAGTACACAGTGTTGTGGAGTTAGACCTGACAGATTAACAAGATTCCAAAAGGCAAGGTTAGAAAGAAGAAGTGGATTAGTGTGATTAACACTGAGAAGGAATGGCCAGAGATTCACCAGTTGTCCTGTTTGCCTAGGGAGGAGAATATTCAAAAAGAAGTGAGTGCTAAACCGGGAAAGGTAGATTTAGTCTAGCAGGCCTTTCTCAAGCTGCAGGTTATGAATGTATTGACAGTTACTTACAGGTATTTGGTATCTATTCACAGCCCTTTCTGTTCTGTATCCAGTCCCCATATGTCAACCTCTGAAGAGCTCAATATGATATTTGCGAGACTCTTTTGAAATTAAGGTTTCATTTATAATTTAGATTCTGTCAATAAGATGTACTCTCATTGAGTTTGGAAGGCAGAAGGGTGAGACTGAAAATCTGGAGGACATTTCAAGGAAGCTTTCAGGAGTCCAGATTTCTGAGGTAAGGTCACATAGAGATATCACCTCTGAAGTAAATAATAAGAGGCTAGATCTTAAACACATGCAGCTATGAAAAGGCAAGACGTATGGTGCCGCTCACCAGCTGTACCATTTATCTATCAATTCATTAATATTTCAGAACAAACTGACCCCCACATCTAGTGGCTTTAAATGAACATCAATGATTACTTCTTGTGAAGCAACTGGTTCTTCCTGTTGTAGGGTATTCTCAGCGAGGACAACAGCTCTCTTCCACATCCTCTGGCGGCCTTGTACAGGATTCAGAAGAGGAAACAGAAATATGCAAACACCTTTTTGAATCTCTTCTTGAGTCATCTGTTATCCCATTGACCACAATAAGTCTCATGGCCAAGTCCAAAGTCAGGAAGTTAAAAGTCAAAGTGAAGATAAATAGATCCCATTATTTGGGGTTATTAATGCAAACATCTACCAGACTGAATAAATTTTAGACTTCCAATTTTGAGTAGAGCCCAGAGTAAGAGAAAGCTCTGCATCTAGTCCAGGCTGCAGGTCAAGCTGCTCTGGCCTTATGACTCAGTATATTTAATGACTTCCAAAGAGTCTGCTGCAAATGCAGATATCACATGGGTTATCCAGGAAACTTGGAAAGAAAATCCCAAACATTTCAGTGGAAGTTCTACCCTTTTTGGTAAGTAAGTATTATAAGTATTTCTCAAATACCTCTGCTACATTGCAACCCCTCCCAAAACTAATACAAATAACCTCAAGAGTAACTCCTATAACCACTTGACTGAAAAAGACCAAAAATAAAAAAAGTCAACCTGGCTTATAGGTATGCTAACACCAGTGAATACTGAAGTGCTGCATGTGAAAGCCCCAGTAAGAAGTAGCCTAGCAGAAAGACAATCAGAAAGAGAATAAACTCCATGCACAAAACTTAAAGCAGTGTCTCTGGTTGTCCCCTTTGCCGGAAAGGTGAAATAGAAGTGAAGAGCAGTTCATGGGCAAGAGCCAGTGGTTTGGCCAGATGGTCATGGACAGAAAAGGAACAAGATTGAGAACTGGTTCTGGGCAGGTCTGGGGAGGGTCTGGACTCCTCAGAATGGCATAGAATCGGATAAGATTTGTTTCCCATTGAACACTCCCCAGAGGAGAAACCTACCTAATTAGAAGAAGACCTGCTCTGTGGATATGAGTTAGACTTCTTTCCTGGCTAGCATAAGGCTTCTTCAATGGTTAGAGAAATACTCCAGTCATAATGGCAGAGAAGAAGTGATGCGTGGCTCAGCAATGTGGGCTTTCTCCCACCAGGAAGATGCGGAAACTGTTACTGAGGCAGGCCTGTGTGCCTCAAGGAAGCAGCAAAAGCATCATACACACACACACACACACACACACACACACACAATATAATATGTACACACACACACACACACACACACACACACATATTGCTTAATATACTCAAAGCTTTCTGAGCTACATAAATGTATAGATAGGTAGATATATAGATATATTGCATCCATAAAATAGAAGAGGTATGGCATGAAAAAATAGTATGAAGTAATTTTACAAATAATTGAAAACTTACAAAGTGAATACTGATTTAAATAATTCAACATATAGACTGAATAGGAGAATGGACATATATGAATATCAAGTAATTTAGCTGGAAGATTGAGAAATGTAATACTTTAGTACAAAAAATGTCAATAGATAAATGGAAATATGAAGGAGTTCTAACATATGTATGATTCCAGAGCAGCTGAATGTGGAGGTGATTAAATTGTTTAAAAATTAAAAGAAGGGAATTTAAAAATTGAGAGAAGAAATTAATCCATAGGTTTAAAAGGCTCAGACTTTTTTTTTTTAAAGAAATACTTGCTACATACGACATCCCCACATTAACACTGAGGACATTGAAAACCTAAAGCAACCTATCTCAGGTAGTGAAATTGAAGCAGCAATCAAACCTCTTCCAAAAAAGAAAAGCCCAGGACTGGATGGATATATAGCAGAATTCTACCAAATTTTCACAGAAGAGTTAATACCGGTTCTCTATAAGCTCTTCCATGAAATTGATAGGGTGGGAGCACTCTCAAACACTTTTTATGAAGCAAATATTACACTGATACCAAAACCCAACAAAGACACATCAAGAAAAGAAAACTACAGACCAATTTCCCTGATGAACATAATATGCAAAAATCCTTAATAAAATTCTAGCTAATCAGATCCAAAAGTACGCTAAAAAGATAGTATATCATGATCAAGTGGGCTTTATTCCAGGAAAACAGGGCTGGTTCAACATATGCAAATCAATAAATGTAATTCACCACTTAAACAGAATTAAAAATAAAAATCATATAATCATCTCAATTGATGCAGAAAATGCCTTTGATAAAATTCAACACCACTTTATGCTCAAAACTCTGGAGAAGATTTATGTTAGACTCATAGCCAACAGTATGCTCAATGGAGAAAGACTGAAAGCATTTCCACTGAATTCAGGAACAAGATAAGGTTGTCCACTTTTACCACTGTTATTCAATATATCCCTTGAAACCCTTACCAGGCAAGACAAGGAAATCAAAGGAATTCGTATAGGAAAAGAGGATGTCAAATTGTCTCTATTTGCTGATGTCAGGATTCTATACCTAGAAGACCCAATTATCTTGACCAGAAAACTTCTAGAGCTTACAGGCAAGTTCAGAAAAGTGGCTGGCTGTAAGATCAAAACCAATAAATCACTAGCTTTCCTTTACTCCAGCAACAAGTCCATGGAGGAAGAAATCAGGAAATCTGCCCCATTCACCATCTCCTCCAAAAAAGTAAAATACTTGGGCATCAACCTTACAAAGGATATTAAGGACCTCTTCAACGAAAACTATCAAACACTAGAAAAAGAAATTGCAGAAGATCTGAATAGAAGGAAAAACATTCCATGCTCATGGTCAAGCAGAATTAATATAATCAAAATGGCCATTCTACCCAAAGCCCTATACAAATTTAATGCAATCTCCATCAAGATACCAATGGCATTCTTCACAGATATAGAAAAATCAATTCTCAAGTTCGTATGGAATAACAGAAGACCCAGATTAGCCAAAACATTACTCAGCAAGAAGGAAGAAATAGGGTGTAATCTCAATGCCTGACCTGAAATTATACTACAAGGCCATAGTAACAAAAACAGCATGGTATTGGTATCAAAACAGAACTGAAGACCAATGGAATAGAATAGAGGATCGTGAACTGAACCACTATAACTTTAACTATCTGATAGTTGATAAAGGGGGCAAAAACATAGTGTGGAAGAAAGATAGCCCATTCAACAAATGGTGTTGGACAAATTGGACAGCCATGTGTAGACAACTGAAGCCGTTCCTTACCTTTCACCCTGCACTAAAATTAAATCAAAATGGTTCAAAGATCTGGATATTAAGCCAGCAACTTTAAATTTACTTGAAAAAGAAGTAGCATCAACACTACAGGACATAGGAGTTGGCGCCACCTTCCTTAACAAAACTCCCATGGCACAAGCAGTAAAGTCAAGAATAAATGAATGGGATGCAATTAAACTAAAAAGCTTTTTTACAGCTAAAGAATTAGTCAAAAGTGTCAAGATAGATCATACAGAATGGGAGAAAAATTTTGCCTGCTACACCTCGGACAGAGGGCTGGTATCCAGAATATACAAAGAACTAAAAAAACTAAACATCAAAATCACAAATAATCCAATCAATAAATGGGCTACAGATCTAAAAAAAAACTTCTCAGCAGAGGAAGTCCACAAAGCCTATAAATATATGAGAAAATGTTCTACATCATTAGCAATAAGAGAAATGCAAATCAAAACTTCAATGAGATTCCACCTCACTCCTGTTAGAGTGGCAAAAATGAAGAATACGAGCAATGACAGATGCTGGAGGGGCTGTGGGGAAAGAGGAACACTGTTACATTGCTGGTGGGACTGCAAACTGGTTCAGCCACTCTGGAAAGCAGTGTGGAGACTCTTCAAAAACTAGGGCTGGAACCACCTTATGACCCAGCTATCCCACTTCTGGGTATTTTCCCAAAAGAGTTAGAATCAGCATATTATAGAGATATGGCCTCATAAATGTTTACGGCAGCTCAATTTACTACAGCTAGACTATGGAAGCAACCAAGAAGCCCCTTACTCGACAAGTGGATTCAAAAATTTTGGTACTTATATACAATGGAATACTACTCGGCCATCAGAGAAAACGATATTATGGCTTTTGCAGCCAAAGGGATGGAAATGGAAAAATTTATGCTAAGTGAAGTATCCCAATCTCAGAGACTCAAGGGCCGAATGTTTTCTCTCATCTGTGGAAGCTAGATTACAACCGGAAACAGTATAATAGATGGCTAAGCTAATAATAACCTCAACATGTATAAAATTTTACACAAACAGGGGGAACCTTACCTAGGATGCTGGGGGACACAGAGAGGGGGGCAGGAAGGAGGGAGGGACTAGGAAGGACATCTAGGAGACTGGAGGGAGAGAGTATGGGGGAATCAACTCAGAAGGAGATCTCCAATCTCCACGAGAAGTCCATTTAACACAGGGGTTCATTTGGGGTAAACATGGAACCATGGGGAGCCCAACAGGGGAAACCATGGAATGGCATCAGCCCTGGCTAACCATGTGAATATATATTTGTTCTTGATTGTTTGATAATGATTCCCCCTCGATTGTAAGTCCATATTTAACTAATAAAAAAGAGAGAGAGAGAAAGACAGTGAGAGAGAAAGAGACAGACAAAGAATCAATTTTTATTGAGTTTTTCACATGGTTTTCATTGCTCTGACACTTAGTTGTATACATGGGGTGCTGGAATTTGAACCCGTGTACTTGTGCATGCGGTGCAAGCGCTGTAACAGCCAAGCCACCGCTCCAGCCCCAAGGCTCAGACTTAAGACAAAAATACCTAAACACATCCTGGTTAAATTTCAAGATATCAAGCATAAAAAACAAATCCTAAAAATGTCCACAATAGAATAAAGAGTTGCTTAAAGGGAAATGGGAAAGAAGATTGGTACCCACTTTCATCTCCAATGCCGGATGCTAGAAGATGATAGCAGGAAATCAGGAAAGAAAAGGAGAGGAAAATGCAGAGAAAATACAATTGAAACAATAAATTCAAACATATCATCAATCACAATGTTAAGAGATAGTGTTAGTCAAATATCAGCTATATGATGATTATAAGAAATATTAGTAGGGGGCAATGGCACAGAATAATTTTACCATAAAGAACTAGAAAGATGTATTAGAAAAATAATAGGAAAAATAAAGCTGGTGTCAGAAGAAACATCTAAAAGGGGAGTGGAATTAGGAATATTTTATTGATAGTGGCAGAAACTACGTCATCTACCAGAAGAATCGATCTATGATGCAAAATACAGACCAACACCTGCATTTATGGGAGAGAAGGTAAAAAAGCCCCTAAAAATAAACAAAGCATCAATTCAAGAAGCTTGAGGAAAAGAGAGAGAGAAAATAATAATCGAATAATCCAAGATCAAAATAAATTAATATGGCTGGAGCAGTGGCTCAGTGGTTAGAGCACTTGCCTGGCATACATAAGGATGCAGGTTCGCAACCCAGCACCACATACACAGTGAAGGGTTGGAACAACAAAAGCCACTTGAGAAACTAAATAAAATTGATTCTCTCTTCTCCCTCTATCTCTCTGTCTCTCTCTCTCTCTTGATGTCTCTCCCTCCCACTCACTCTCTCACTCACTGTCCCCCAAAAAATTAATTAATAAAGATGAAAGTAGAAAAGAAAAATGAGTAAATGATTGATAAAAATAATTGTTAAGAATTCTTTTTTTAAAAGAGCAATGAAATAAACAGACTTCATCAAAAGTGATTGAGGTCAAAGAAAAAGGACTTAACCAACATTAGGACCAAGGAAAAAAATAAGTAAAAATTTAAATTACAGGCAGATCAAATACAAGTTTATACCAAACGAATTTGAAAAGTAGTTGAAATAAATGATTTAGTAGGAAAAACTGAGTAACCCAAATTGACTAAAAAATGAACTGAAACTCTGAAAAGGCCAATAACCATAAAAGAAATTAAAAGGAAATCAAAATCCCAAAAAGGGCATAATGCCCAGACAATCTTATGGCATACAGTATTAAACCTACAAAGAACAGATAATTTCTGTATTATTTACACTGCTACAGAACATAGAAAAAGATGGAAAGCTTTTGGTTCATTCCACAAACAACACTGAATCATAACCAGATAAAAATAGAAAGGAAAAAAACACAGCCTCCCACAACCGAGACCCCACAGACAAATATGGGCAAAAACCCCATTTAAAAAATTGGGAAATTTAATCCAGTAGTGCATTAGGAGAATTACATCATGAACTAGTAAAAAAGCTAGGGTAGGTTAGTATCAGTCTGTCTTTTTAGCATAATTCACTACACTAACAGCTTAAGAAAGAAAAATACATACATAGTTGGGTGCCATGGTGCATGCCTGTAATCCCAGCAACTCAGGAGGCTGAGGCAGGAGGATTGAAAGTTCAAAGCCAGCCTCAGCAACTTAGCAAGGTCCTAAGCAACTTAGTGAGACCCTGTCTCCAAATAAAAATAAAAAGGACTGGGGATGTGGCTTAGTGGTGAAGCACCCTGGGTTCAATCTCTAGTACCAAAAAAGAAAAGAAAAGAAAAGAAAAATATATCCATGCATATGGAAAGGAATAACTCAGTGCATGTTTCAGTGCATAGGGAAAGGACTTGCTAAAATTTAACAAATATTCTTGATAAGAAAAGTTTTTCTTGAGCAAGGTGATAGAAAACACTATCAGAAACCTGCATGCTGCTTCCAGTGAATCCTAACAACTATTTCCATTAATCAAGAGAAGGAGCTGCCACTCCTGCATCCCATCAGTAGGAACAACTCCACCAAAACAAAGCAATCAATCATCAGGAAGGTACAGGACCTGGGAACCAGAAGATCCAACCCAGAAGAGCAGCAAAGGAGTGTGGTGAAGAAAATCCAGAGCGATAGATGGGCAGGAGATCTAGAGGGAAAAGAGCAGGAGCGTAAACAGATACTGGAAGGACAATTCCAAGAAAAAAAAAATCTGAGAAGAGTGTTAAAATGTATGGAAGAGATGGAGACTTTAGGTGGAGAGTTTTCACATGAACTGGTAATAAGGCCATAGAAAAGAAAAAAAAGGTAACTATTAACCCTGAAAAACAATACAATTACAACATACCACACGTCTTGGCTGCAAATACTATTTATAGACATATTAATGCAGTAGGTTTACTCTGAATATTGATTTAACCAAAGCTAATAGATGACATGTTTGAGAGACTGGATAGAAGGTTCACACAAACTTACACACTCTTAGACAACACACCGGGGTGCAAGAATAAACTACTATGAGTTTTCTAGAGAGTATGTTGTCAATAAATACAAAACTTTCAAATGTTCTGATCACTTAGTCCAACAATACCTCCGTGGCAAATTATTTTCATGAAACAACAAGGCAGATATGCAAAGAATTACCTAAAATGATGTCCACAGTATCATTCTTTAAAATTTCAAAACACTATTTGTGTACATTAACAAAGGAATAAATAAGTACCTTATGCCCTTCCACACAGTGGCATACCTTCAGACTTTTCAAATCACAATATAAAGTGATGGTCTTTAAACTGTGTTTTTGAAAGTCTGTATAGTTGCTTACAGCTGCTATAACGAAGCATGAAGACCCAAGTGTTTCTTAGAACAACAGAATATTGTCTACAAATTCTATAGACTCCAAATCCTAGTTCAAGGTGTCAGCAGAGTTGGTTCCATCTGAGGACAATGAGGGAGATTCCTTCTGTGCTTCTCTCCTGGCTTCTTGTGTCTGCTGGAAACCTTGGGAGTTGCTTGGCTCCTGGATGCACCCCCTGACCTCTGCCTTTACTCTGTTTCTCTTATTTGTTATCTGTATCCATGACAAATGTCCTCTTTTTTAAGGACACTAGTTATGTTGGATTAGAGTTCATCCCAATGACCTCATATTAACTTGATCATCTGCAAAGATCCTATTTACAAGTAAGGTCACATTCACAGATGCTGGGGGATAGGACTTCAGTATCTTTTTCAAGGATACAATTCAAGCCATAAGCAAAGAAATGAGTTTTCAAGGAGTGTATCAAAAATACTGCAACTGTTGGTCCTGAACTGGTCAGTTCTGGACTTACCCACTTAAACTCCAAAATTCCATTCTTATAAATTAAGATTCTGAGAGTTCATAGGACAGAAGGACTCTACCATATAAAATATTTAAAAGCTACCAAAGTAAAATCATACAATGTCCCTAATATACCAGTAATTAAGAAGAGCAGTTTGCAAATGTGTGAGTGTTCCCAGTTTTATAAAATTTATTAAATCCCTCTCTATACCACCACGTGCCACATAACATTTCTATCAACAGCATATCAAAACAACAGCGGTCTCATAAAATTATGATAAAGAGGAAGGATTCCTATGCCAAGCTCTGCAGGGGCATAAGGTGCTACTCACATGTTTGCGGTGATGCTGGTTTAGTCACACCTGCTGCACTGCCAGTCACACAAAAGTAGAGCACATAGTACAGTACACAGTACCTGATAATGCTAATAAATGACTGCTACAGTTCTATGTATTTGCTATGTCATACTGCTACTGTAGAGTACATTCCCTCCACTGATATATATTTTATTTTTTTTATTTTATTCAGAAATTTATTTATTAACACTGATATATTTTAACACTTACTGTAAAACTGTGTGCTGTGCTATATCAGCAGCAGCCTCATGCATTTCATGTTTACCATGTCTCTTGATGGCATCGAAAGCCCACATTGAGTGATTTCTGTAGATCACCCAGGTCTAAGTGTGCTCTATAACATTTGTGCAATGAAAAAACTCAGCTAATGAGCCCTTTTCTCAGCATATATCCTTATCGTTAAGCAGCATTTGACTGCACTGATAAGTACAGTTCTTGCATTTACTTTGATACCATTTGTTGGTACAGTGTACCCCAAATATTTACAGTATTGACAGGGCTACGGTTTTACAAGTGCCCTTTGTATTCTTCATACTTTTCCATATGACTTAGTTTTGTTTTGCAATGATGTATTTTTGTGATCATGAAACACTATCACTATGTTTTAGGGAGAAAAGAAGGGCACATAGCATTCAGTAAATATGTGTTAATGAATTGATCAATATGTTTGTTTGTTTTTTTCCAGGGCTGAGGACCAAACTCTGGGCCTTGTGCGTGCTAGGCAAACGCTCTGCCACTGAGCTAAATCCCCAACCCCTTGCTCAATATAGTTTTATCAATCTGATTTAGTGAATAGAATTTCAAACTGGGAGGGTTTGCATTATTATTCAAGTTCTTCTCTCCCAAGCATCAATTCCTGCTATTCAACTCCTGTTGATACTCCCCTGATAAAACTGAGTCTGCAAACCCAAGTGTCTTTCCACAGAGGAGCACATAAACAAACAAACAAAAAATATATATATGTATATCACACACACACACACTCACACACACACACACATATATATATATATATCTGCCACATAGTACATAATGAATCTCGAAGACATTATGTTAAGTAAAATAAGCCAATCACAAAAGAACATACACTCTATAACTCCATTACTCCATTCTCATGAGGTACTCTGAGTGGTCAAATCCATAAATATAGAAAGTAGGATGGTAATAGTCAAGGGCTGGAGTAGGGGAGAAATGAGAACTTACTGAACAGGTATTGAATTTGCAACGTTAAAAAGTTCTGAAGATGGATGGTAGTAACGGTGGCAGCACAACAAATATGCTTCATTCCATTGAACCGCACACTTTAAAAAGGGTTAAGATAGTAAATGTTATGTTATTTTATCACAATTAAAAAATAAACAAAGGGGCTGGAGCGGTGGCTTGGCAGTTATAGCGCTTGCCTGGCATGCACAAGTACGTGAGTTCAAACCTCAGCACCACATACACAATGAAGTGTCAGAGCAACAAAAGCCACATGGAAAACTAAATAAAATTATTTCTCTTGCTCCCTCTCTAACTCTCTCTCTCTCTCTCTCACTGTCCCTCTCTCTTTAAAAAAAATTAAATTTAAAATAAAAATGCAAAAAAAATTTAATATAAAAAATGTACCTGCAAACACTCCAAGGTAATGTGTACCTATTTGGCATTCATTTTTAATTTCCTTAGCTCATTTACTTATTGTTTTTCATTAACAAATCCCAATCATAATCATCATTTCCATCATCCCTATCACATCAAACTATCTAGGAAAGCAGTTATTTGTTTTGTTCTAAATATTTTTCATTTTCCTTTGTATAAACAGCAGAAATATTTGGGGGTAAAAAACACTATAAAGGACATTGAGCAAGTTCTTATTTGGAATACTTAGACTTACCTAAACTCAACTTTTCCTTCCCTCACCCCACACAACCTCTCCCAGCCCACCCCCACCACCTCCCACACCCCCAAGGATGGAAGGAGATAATGAGAAAAACCACCCAGGACAAGGGCAAGGGAGAGTCACGTTCAACAAGCCAGGGAAGGAGGAAACCCGAGTCGGTTCCAGATCTCAAGTTTCACCTTAAAGGCAATGAGCTGGATGCTGGTGAGCAGCTCTTCAAAAGTGGAATTCATGGCTGCCCCGCACGGGAGGGTACCAGCATCTGAAGGAAAACAGCCACCACCAGAAAAGCTCTTCTTTGTTCTCATTCTCAGCCATCCTTCAGGAAACGCTTGATAATGTGAAATGTTATTCCTGCGAATGTTGGACCTGGCAAGTGTACCCGAGAGTCTGGCTATCACTGACGGTTCACAAAATAAAATCATTTTTAAAGCCTGCGAGGAAAGCCAAGTGCAAACCACAAATCAGAAAGCCACCAAGGCGGGCTGGCCTGGCTGCCAGAGTTTAATGTGATCTAATGGGAGGACAAGAAGATGTGAGAATTTGATTTTACGATGCTCCATGTAACATTTGGCAGTATGGAGGGGTTGGGCCCAACTTCCCCATCCTTATGCAAACACTTGAAGTCATGTTTCACCCTCTCATCAGTTTTAATTCTGTCAACCAGCGGGGAGAGATCCAGCCTGTCCAACTCATTTTAAAAGTGCTGTCAGCTTTGCGTGGTTATAGATTTTCTTACTATCAATTCATGTAACATGCAGGTGGGTGGGTGGTAAAGGGGCCAGAAAAATGGAATGAAGCTGTTCAGTGGCGGAGTATCAACTACATCGTGGCTCCCTGTATTTGGGATTTGTTCTATGTGTGGGAGGACCATGGGTAGGGTTTCACAAGCAAAATCTAAGCCCAGGATGGAAAGAGTCAGATCTGAGTTGGATCAAGGTGCCCAGTCTCATGCCACATGGGACTGGAACCCAGGTAAATCCCTCTTTCCCATCACTCACTCGTAAAAATAAAAGTGAAATAGCAATAACATAAAAACTCTGTTTGTGGCAAATTAACAAAGAGGGTCGGTCAGGAAATCCCACATAAAGACACATGAACAATAGAAAATAAACGAAAGTTACGACTCATGCTGCTTTTACTTCTGTTGCCAGGACCATGGGCTGAGGATCAGATCTCTTCTTCTTTGTATTTGTCAGCTTTCAGCCACTGTGACAAAAATGCCTAGAAAATCAACTGATAAAGGAGAAAAGGTTTCCTTTGGTTCATGGTTTCAGAGGTTTCAGTCCACGGTCACCTGGCTCCATTGCTTCTGGGCCTGCTATAGAGCAAAACATCGTGATGAGAAGCGCATGGTGGAGCAAAGCTGGTCCCCTCATGGTGGCAGGAAGGAGAGAGCTCACCTTTATTACCAAGCCCTCTCCCAAAAACCTTTACGCTGTGAATCCGTGAGTAGATGCATCCGTTCACGATGTCACAGCCCTCACGATCCAATCGTCTCCCGGACACCCCAGCTCTGAACACTGCTACCCTGGGAACCAAGCCTTCAGCACATGAGCTTTTGGGAGACATTTAAAATCCCAAACCACAGCGTTGTTCTTACAGAATAATGTATTCCCAACAATGCCAACCTCTTACGGCTATTTTGTAGTAATTACAAAGTGAACCCAGAGAAGAAATACAAACCCAATGGAGTCAAGTTTCTTCCAACAATAATTTGCTAAATGAAATATAGCACAACCCAGAATCCAGAAAGTTTTTTTAAATTTGTTTATTTATTGCTCCAAGATGATATTTTTAGAATTTCTGTTTCTATTGACTTTTGAGCTGAACATTAAGAAAGTAAAACTGAGTAAGAGTTAAAATGAGCATGACACCAGGTGTCCTCACTTGGTGCAGATCCAGACTGAGTCTTCCTGAGGAAGGCTGAGTGGCCACCAGCACTTAGGGGTGATAGGTGCCATATAGTTCATGTGGACTGGGCCACAGCACCAAACAGAAGCATCATACAGTGGCTCAACACAGCAAAAGCTTAGCTCTTTAGATAACCATTCCCGTGATCGATTCAGCAGGACAGTCCACGTCATTTAGTCTCTCTGGTGGATGAGGGTCTGTCAGCTTCTGTCTGTGGCCAGTATGGCCATCTGCAGCACTCCCAGTCTGAAGGAGGAGGGACATGGAGAAGCAGGTGTAGGACGTTTCTTATGGGCCCAGACTAGAAGGGACATATGCCACACACACCATTCAAGCTCAATTTCCACTGGCTTGCACCTAGTCCCACGGCCACACTGAACCACAGCAGAAGCCAGGAAACACAGTATGGTCACGAGTGAGAAGAAGGAAATGGTGCATCCAAGTCTCTTTCCCTGACATAGATCTCGTTGCTTTAATGACATATGTCATGAAATGAACAGGTGGGTTAAACATGATCCTTTTAAGAAGCCAGAAATTAAAGGTAATGCTAATAATCCAAGTATAAGCCAACCACAAGAAAAGGTGAGAATGAGAGCTCTATGTTTGTAGCTGTCATCTATAGTGTAAAGTTAAAATATGAAATTTAGAAGCCATCACCCTAAAAACTCTTGGACATCAATTTGGAAGAACTTTTTTAAACTCTGAGTTAAGAATCAAATGGCCTAAAACTCAATATGAAAGAGTGAGGTTAGATATGAGAAAGATTTTTCTTTAGATTAAAGCCAAAGGGCCACATGACAAATCCTCACCCATCAAAATTATTTAGGTATAATTCTTCCTTAGGGCAGGGAGATTATTTCATTTTACTTATAGGAAAACTATAAGTCTCCTGTCTTTTGTATTAAGTGCCATCCATGAAAACATCCAAAGTAAATATTTGCAGTCAAGAAAAACACTTGGGGGGCTGGAGCAGTGGCTCAGGGATTTCGGCGCTTGCCTGGCAAGCACGAGGACCCAGGTTCAAACCCCAGCACCACGTACACAACTAAGTGTTGGAGCAACTAAGGCCATGTGAAAAACTAAATGAACTTGTTTCTCTCCTTCTCTGTCTCTCTCACTGTCCCTCTCTCTTTAAAAAAAGAAAGAAAAGAAAAAAGAAAAACACTTCGGTAATGGAATAATGCTGAACGTGTAGATTTTCCTTTAGAATATTAGTGTGCCTCTGCTTTCATGAATAAAGCTTCTCAAACCTGTTTCAGAATATGATAAAACATATTTAAATAAGTAAACAATTACATAAATCAACAGTACATTATTTTCTTCCTCTGATCCCTCCCTTCATGAATACCACTGCAGAAGGGAAAAAAATTCTGTCACAAACAGCTACATCATTCCCATTGTTGAGGATGCCTTTATATTTTTCATGTCTTCTTTGTGTTTTGCAGTTCACTTCCAATAAATTTAAATACTTGAGCATAGTATGTACTGCTTTGGTACAAATGACCCTGTCTCCTGTACCTGTATGTTGTTTGGGCTGTGGCTTTATAGTTCCTCTCATCTGAGAATGGGGTATATTTTCCCATCCCTTGAACATGAACTGGCTTAGGGATTTTCTTTGACCAGGACAATTTGGCAGAGCTGAGTCAGTTTCAAGCCTAGACCTTGGGAAGTTCTTGCTGGCCTCCACCATGTTCCTTGGAACACTGACCTACCAAAAACAAGGCCAGGATAGCTAAGAGATCACATGCAGGAGAGCTGGGGTTTCTGGGCAACACCAACCATGTCCTCAAGTGGCTACCTAATCTACAGCTGGCTGACAGCAGATGCACGTGGGGGTCAAGCCAAGGGCAGAAGAGCCTCCTCCGGAGTCCGGACCAAATTGCTGACTCATAGAACTGTGAGCAAAATCAATGGTTACTGCTTTTAAAAACTAAGTTCTGAGATGATTTATGAATCCATATTATTGTGATAATAAATAATAATACCTCCTATGCATAATGAAAAAGGTGAAAATAACGTGTTGGCTTCTGCCCATTTCATACAGGGTCATATAAGCTGGGACCCATTGATGGGTTTTTAAAAAAATCTTTCATTTTCTAAAATTATATTGGATACTTGACAATGATACTCAAGTGTTTTTCCTCTAGGAAAGTAGAGTTCATAGTTGTTTTTATGAGATTCTCAAAAAAAAAATTGATCTCCCACCAAATTGTGGATGCAGGCCCGTCATGGGGAATATTGATGCACTTATAAGAAAAGCAGAAATTAATGTCTGAAATTCAATAATAGAGGCACAGAATAGGTAGTATGGTAGCACAGAGAAGAAAACTTCAATCTCCTGAGGAACTCTGTGCCTTTCTCAAGAAATTATTCTTCCCGTGTGTGAGAAGGAACATCAGTGACAGAAAGACCCTTTCGGGCAGCGGGACAGCACGTACAAGGACAAGTTAAACTGCCTGGTTTAATGAAAGAAAAGAAATTGTCCAGTGTAGCAGTAGAGAAAGACGCGTAGTTAAGGTGGGTGAGATAAAACTGAAGAAGACTGAAGTCTGGATGTTAAGGACTTGTGTATGGGTCATGCTGGGAATTTGCATTACAGAACTGTAAGGGTCTGCCACTGAAAGTTTCTGAGCAAAGAAAAAACCTAGTAGGAATTTAATTTTAGAAGAAATCCTGGTGGCAGAGACAGAGCAGCTCGCTTGGAGAAAAGACCAGAGCCCACTGACGGCAGCACAGGCAGAAGTGATGGAAGTTGGACTCAGGCAATGGCCATGGAGATGCAAGGCTCAGATGTTAGGAGGTGAAATCACCAGGACTGATAGACAGATGAGGTAGACAGATGGGAAAACAGGGGCTGGAAGGGTGGCTCAGCGGTTGCAGTTCTTGCACCGCTTGCCTGGCATGCACGAGGACATGGGTTCAAACCCCAGCACCACATACACAACAAAGTGTCTGAGCAACGAAAGCTCAGAAAATTGATCCTCTCTGTCCCTTTCTCTCTTTAAAAAAAAGAAAAAAGATACGAAAACAATTCAGGATGATGTTCATTGCACAAGTGGAGATGGTGACAAAACGCACTGAGAACACCAAGGAGACTTCTGGAAGAAGATTTTTTGAAATCCTCTTTTGGACATGTCCAGTTACAGATAAGTGCAGCTGTCCTAGAGCTTAAAAAAAGATAAAAACGGAAGATTTGGGGTTTAATCACCGTAGATCATATGGAATTTGAGAAGTTCACTTGAGGGAAATGTAGCATATAAGAGAAAATGGGGGGCCTTATACATGCTCTAACCAGGAAAATACTGAGGTCATTTTAGGAACACATGCCTTAGTCCAAGGACGCTTAAAGAATTATCCACCTTTCCTCAGCAGGTGGAGCGGCAACAGCATCCTCACAGGCCAAGACTGGAGCCGAAGCTGGAGTTGAGATCAGTGCTCTGAGTCTCGGGCTGCACATGAAGATGTGAGTCCATTCCCTGCCTCCTAGGCCTGTAAATGCTTTTCACAGGTGAGCTAGCTCCACACACATTGATGTCCGAACCGACAGAACCTGAGACCAGGAAGGATAACAGCGAGGGACCAAGAGAGACCTTCAAAAGCTGCACAAGTAGACCCAGCTACCCCCAATAGTTATTGAGATATCCTAATTTTTAATATACAGGTACAAGGCCCACGAGAATGGATGAGGCCAGCCAGAGGGCCGGGAGAAAATCACAGGTCACCAATGGTAGCCTATTTCTGACTCAGTCAACATATGAGGTTTGATTTGGCCTCTACAATGTTTTTAAAAACCGTGCTATCGGGGTTGGGGATTTAGTCAGTGGCAGAGCGCTTGCCTAGTACATGCAAGGCCCTGAGTTCGGTCCTCAGCCCTGAAAAATAAATAAATAAAAATAAATAATAACTGTGCTATCTACCAACATTCAGGCTTCTTTTGTTTTGGTACTGGGAATTGAACTCAGGGGCACATTACCACTGAGCTGCATTTCCAGTCCTTTTTACTGTACTGATTTAGTTTTGGGGGACATGGACTCAGTTGCTGAGAGTCTCACCAAGTTGTCAAGCAAAGCTGACCTCAAACTTGCAATCCTCCTGCCTCAGCCCCACTAATTGCTGGGATTACCAGCCTGCACCATCTCAACCATCTCTGCTGACATTCAAACACTGGGAGAGTTGGGCTGAAGCAGTGGCTCCATGGTTACAGCGCTTGCCTGGCATGCACGAGTACGTGGGTTCAAACTCCAGCACCATGTACACAACAAAGTGTCGGAGCAATGAAAGCCACACGAAAAACTAAATAAAATTGATTCTGTCTCTCTCTCTCTCTCTCTCTCTCACTATCCCTCTCTCTCTCTCAAAAAAAAAATATATATATTGGGAGTGCTTACCCAGAAAAATAAAATTCAAGTGTCTTTAAAAAAAAATTTAGAAGAAATTGTAACACCGGGCTCATGTTGTCACTCAGCAGTAACTGAAGCTGAGAAGGGACTGCTAACTTTAGAGTGACAGCTAGCCCTTCTGTTAGCCATTGTTCTCATTGTCTTCAATAATTCTATTGACCTGACCACTCCTTGCAGGCATTTGAATTTGTGACTCTCTGGTTAGAATCAGAAGAGTAATCTAGAAAGGAAATTTTCAATGGAAGAATTTGCCTCCTGCTACAACTGCTACCAGCTAACATTTCTTCTCCACACAAACACACACAAAAAAAGATTGTTGAGATCACACTTCATGATTTATTCATCTTTTCATTCCCATAGACCTCATCCCTAGGCTCTGCACACAATACAAACAGACCAAGCATTTCTAAAAGCTTGTTTCGCTTGTTTGTTTGGGTTTGGGATAAGTCACTGTTAGTATATATTTTAAAAACTTCTTAAAAACTGAATTTGATGCCACTTTAATCCCAAAACAAGTTCATGGTTAATTCTCCCATTCACTGCCATTACCCTAAACATCTGCACTGATCAGAGTCATAAAACAGGTACAGCCTCTTAGGCATCTCATTCTTTTAAAATCTGAGGGTCCTATGGAAGCTTTCCTATCCCCTGCTGTGAACAGCAAGAGACTGTACATTCAGAGTGAAGGATCAGAGTTCTATGTCACACCAAAAATATGGTTAAACTTCAAAAAATATGAAAACCATTTCCTTTTCAGTTGTTCTGCACTTTTCCCTTCCATTCTTCAACTAGAAACATAATAGAGAAGGACTTGAGATCATACACTTTAACGACTGAAAAAAAGAGAGAAAGAATAAAATAGTGAAAGAGGAGATATTTATTCTCAAAGTGAAGGCAAAATTCAATCTTATAGTTAGTAGCACTGAATGAGAATGTGAAAAAAGTTTCACTGGGCTTTAGCAATAAGTCCTTATTGCAATTTGGAAATGTCAAAACACATGATCAGAGATATGTTGAACTGCACTGAAATACAAAGCCACCTCTCTGCACATCACCAGTCCCAGAGTGTCGTTGTACCTTAATCTTCTCACCTTTTTTTCTGCTGATGGGAGAAAGTGAGAAATGAGCTCAGATTAGACATAAGCTGTGGAAAATCTGATTGACATTAAAGCTAGGAGATCGATAATCCCACACGCAGTTTAAGATTTCCTCCTGTTTTCAAAAGTTCCCCCAAACTAAAGGGGATAAAAATAAATTTTATGTAATTATATTAGCTCATTTATCACGTTAAAGGTTTAGCTATGGACCCTTCACCTTTCCCCGTAGTTCTGAGGAAGGCAGTAAATTGGCAAATTAAAGCCTCTGTCCAAAATTTTTTTTAAAGAGAGAGAAAACAACAACAGTGTGGGGGTGGGGGGAACCCTTCTTTGATGATTAAGAATGATGTATATTTAAGATCCAAATAAGCTTCCCCAAAGTTTTATTGGGAATGCTTACTCTTCTCCCCAAAATGGAACTTCCTGCAATCTGTTTTCTAAAGTGAAAGAGAGAGAGATGGAGAAAGAGAGCAGAGTTTAATGAGCTTCCCTGTTCACCTTGATTAAATCACAACTTCAGAAAAAGTAACCTAGCAAAACTCCAGAAATGCAAAGTTCAAGTTCAGCTAATGAAGGAACAAAGACTTTAATTTTAGCTGAATGGTCCTCCCATTTCTGTGTCAGTTTCACACTCTATCAGATCCTCTGGAACAAAGGGCTCAGACCCTCCCACTGGGAATCTTTTGCTGGAGTCCTGGACGCTATTGTTGTTTTTATCCCAAAGGGCTTGGGAACAAATTTTATAAACATGAAAACAGAAAGCAAATAAGTGTGAGAAACACCCAGTGAAATAAGGTCAATGGGAATAACTCAAAGCTGTCACAGACCTCCTGGATTTCTTTGAAAATGATGTAGGTAGATGCATTTCTGTTCGGTGAGTTTAGTTCGGTTTGGACATGATACTCATTTGTCCCTTTCCTTACATGTGAAAATAATCACAGTTTCTCAGGGGGAAAAGAAATTCTCCTCCTGGGTTACCAACCACCAGGCTCATCCTCTCATACCACCAGAAATCTTGGTTTCAGCCTGGGACTCAAGGATGCTTTCTTTGGACAAATCAGCATTGGCTTCACACATGGAAATTCTCTTTCCTAGGGTTACCCAGTGCAGGCGAAACACTGGAATGCCGTGACACCTGCAAACTATTTCTCCTTTGCTGCCTGTTTTTGGCTTCCAGCTGGACTTGGTGCAGCTAAGCCTGGAATAAGAAGCAGAGTACCAGGAGCCTACCTGCCAGATGAATGCTGTTTCAGAATGTCGCCGATGTTGTCATTTTCCCTTGAAATGAAAATGAAATAATGAATCACATGACAACACCACATGTATGTGAAACACATTTTGTACTGGAACAAACAACTTGAAAATGTATCATGTTCGCGAATGGCATCTGAACGGTTCTGTTGTTTGTGAAGACTGAAAAAGAAGAGAAACTCCATCCATTGACAGGGGGCTGCCAAAAATGGATACTGAAAACCCAAAATCTTCCTCAGCTTAAGTCAAGCAATAAAATTAGTCTCCTACAACTCATGCTCCTAAATCAAAAGATGAAAATCACTTAAGTTTTAGTATGCAGACCTTTCCAACAAACCATTTGAATAATTCAGCTTAAGAAAGCCACTATTACCCAGCCTGGGATCTCTCGTATGCAATAGAACATTTTCTGAAGATCTCAGAGGCGTTCCAAGATTGAATTTCTCATGACAAATGATGATTATGAAAAACTAAAATTCTGTATGAAAATCAAAGTTGATGGTAGCCTTGCAGTCTGTTCAGTGAGCAAGCATTCAGTACCCAGGAACTAACTAGAGAAGGCACACCCAGTACAAATGTATGTCCACTTAGCCATCTATTCAGAACATATTTATTGAGGACTTCCACATGTTCAGCACCATGTCAGGAGAGGCAGTGTGAGCATGATGCTTTTCTCTTGGAGGGTAAAAAGGGGTCTCATTTGATACTGGGCTTGCCCAATTATAAGCGATGGTGACAGCTCAGAATGAAAAAGGAACCATCATCATTGATGTCCCAAACGTAAAATTCTTAGATCCAATTCTCTCAAGGTGAAACTAATGGTGGTTGAAAAACAATATATATATATAAATAGATAGATAGATAGATAGATAGATGTTTCAATTACATTTTTTCCCAGGGCTGAGGACTGAACTCGGGGCCTTGCGGGTGCTAGGCAAGCACTCTGCCACTGAGCTAAATCCCCAACCCCTCAATCACTTTTATCAGTTAAAAAATTGTGTTGACTTGCAGAAATTTGAAATTAGATCCTTATCTCTCACCTTGCACAAAAATCAAATGAAAATGAATCAAGGAATTAGGAATTAAACCAGGTACCATACAACTGCTAGAAGAAAAGTTAGGACCAATACTTCAGCATTTGGGAGTAGGTAAAGGCTTTCTCAACAAGACTCGTAAAGTGAGAGAATTAAACTAAAAAATCAATGAGAGAGATGCCATCAAGCTAAAAAGCTTTTGCAAGGCAAAGGAATTGGTCAACATTGTCAAGAGACAACCTATAGAATGGGAAATAATCATGGCCTGTGATTCTTCTGAAAGGGGACTAATACCTGGAATTTACAAAATACTCAAAAAACTTAATATCAAAAACACAAACAATCCAATCAATAAATGGGCCAAAGAGCTAAACAGAAGCTTCTCAACACAAGAAATTGAGTAAGCCAATGAAGACATGAGAAAGTGTTCTAAATCACTAGTAATCAGAGAAATGCAAATTAAAACTATGTTAAGATTTCACCTCACTCCAGTCAGATTGGCAAAACTGAAGGATATAAGCAATAACAGATACTGGAGGGGTTGTGGAGAGAAGGGAACACTAGCACACTGTTGGTGGAACGGCAGACTGGTACAGCCCCTCTGGAAAGCATTGTAGAGAATCCTCAAAAAATTATGGATGAACCCATCATATGATACAGCTTTCCCTGTTCTGGGTATTTTCTCCACAGAGTTAGAATCAGCACATTACAGGGACACAGAAAAATCTATGTTCATCATAGCTCAATTTACAATAGCTGAATTATGGAACCAAACCACATGCCCCCCACCCCCACATACACACAATGTAGTTCTACTCACCTATTGAAAAAATGATATTGCAACCTTTGAAGGTAAATGGATGGCAATGGAAGAAATCATGCTGAGCAAAGTTAGCCAAACCCAGAGAGTCATGGGTTGAATGCTTTTATTCATTTGTGGAGGCTGGAGCTAAACTCAGGCCTGTGTGAAAGGTAGCCAACCTCATGTATTAGACCCAGCAAAGGTGTAGCAACACATAATCTACGGCAATCATGGATATGGAGGGGCAGGTGGAGGAGGAGAGAGAGAGGGAGAATAGGGAGGGATCTAGGGGGTAATTCTGGTTTAAGAATACATGCAGATCATATTGTTACTTTATATGCATTTATGATTGTACAATAACTCAACTCCTTAATAAAAATTTAAAAATAATGTGCTGTTTATGTGAACTATTCTTGCTTTGTTTCAGTTTCGTTGCTACGTTATTCTCCTCTATTTTCTGTTCTTGCAGATCAAACTATGGGTAGACTAGTAGTTTCAATATTATAAACCATAAAACACTTAACTTTCATTTATAGACTTTGAAACCTAGGCATTCTAGACAGACATAACCACCACCATCATCCTCACCACCACCAACAAAATCACCACCACCATCACCATCATCGCCATCATCACCACCATCGGGAAGAGCGAAAGACCCGAAATGCCTACTTTACCAAGTCTGTTTTATAGCACATATAGAATACGTGTTAAAATCACTCAACTGGCAGTAGGGACTTAAGAGAACATCTCAATACATATCTGCATATGCTGAATAGCTAATGGATTAGGTATTTAGACATTGCAAACAGGCTGGCAAGCACAGATGGGCTGGGGCATCATGAAATTGTAATAACTTCTGATAAAACCTTTGAGCAAACCCACAGTCTGTGGACAGATGGGAGGCATTATGTAATACAGGTCATTGCTACAGCAACCTCTGACCTGCTGGCTGCTGCTGCTGGGCCAAGGTTGAGTATAAAGAGCCTCTGTGAGTTTTTCTTCTCTGTCAGCATTTGCAGGGCTTGGTCTTAATCTGTCCAAGATGAGCTATCAACACAGACAGCCTGTGACTCACACCCATGAAAATGATGCACAAAATAACACAAATCTTTAACCCCAGACACAAGGTCTCACTGTTTGTATTTGTTTGTTTTTGAAACCATAATATTTCCAGGAGTGCACTTTGCTTTGTGCCAGAAATTTTTTTTTTATCTCTGACAAATGCCTAGATGATGTTTGAGGTGGGCTCCACAATGCCACTTTGGGGAATAATTTTAGGAGTCGTCAGACAACTCTACAAACCACAAAACAAGATGAGAGATAGGGTTGGAATTTTTAAAAGGCTACATTCACCAGACTCTGCAAATGATTTGAATTAATACTTACAAAGCTTTATTTTTAAAAGAACGTAAATATATGTGTGGGTGTAGATAAATATTACCGAATTCCAGAATAACATTAGAATTCCTCTTCTCCATCTACTAACTAATTTTCAAGTTGATATTCTGGAATGACTTTTTCCATGGAAATTATATCTCTTGGGAAAGTCCACATTTAAAGTGAGTAATTCTGAGTGGCAAAAGGAGAGAAGGAGAGAAAGCATTTCTGCAGACTCTCAGTAAAAAGCTCTCTGAGTATTTAGGAAGGGGTGTCTTAAAATGGAACATTTATTCACACAAAAGCTTATGTTACCTGGGACATGTTCTCTATTATTTTCATTATTTAATTTCCTTATCCATAAAAGGTGACAAAAATAGTACCTACCTCCTAAAATTGTTGTAAGTTTGAAATGAATTATATATAATATTAAGTAGTTAGAACAGCACCCAGCACACAGTAAGTATTCAATAAATATTAGGAATTATTATTTTTGTATTTCAGATTAAGGTATAAAAAGAATGAACTAAACGCCTCCCCAAAAAAATACAATCAATAAATGGGCAGGAACTAAACAGACACTTCTCAAATAAAGAAATAGAAATGGTCAACAAATATATGAAAAACTGTTCAACATCTCTGTCAGTTAGAGATATGCAAATTAAAACTACACAGAGATTTCACCTCACTCCAGTTAGAATGGCCATAATCAAGAATACAAACAATAAATATTGGCAGGGATGTGGGGGAAAGTGTGTATTGTACATTGCTGGTGGGACTATATGCTGGTACAACCACTCTGCAAAGCAGTTTGGAAATTCCTCAAAAAACTAGGATTGGATCCACCATTTGACCCAGCTATCCCACTCCTCAGTATATATCCAAAGGACCTCAAAGCAGTATACTACAGTGATGCAACCACATTCATAGCAGCTCAATTCACAGTAGCTAAGCTATGAAACCAACCAAGATGAACTTCAGCTGATGAATGGATAAAGAAACTATGGCATATACACACAGTGGAATATTACTCAGCCATAAAGTAGAATGACATTATGTCATTTGCTGGCAAATGGATGAAACTGGAGGATATCATGCTAAGTGAAATAAGCCAGTCTCAAAAAACCAAAGGTCAAATGTTCTCTCTGATATGTAGAAGCTAATCCAAAATAAGGAAAAGAATGGAGGAATAGTCAAAGGAGAAGGAAATGGAGGGAGGAGGAATGAAATAGAGAAAGTTAATGGAAGGAATCAGCCTTAACTTGCTCATGTTCAGATATGAACATGTCATAGTGAATCTCATCAATATATATATCAATAAGTCATTTTTTAAAAAAAGCTATTTAGTAAACAACAGAAAGACCAGAAGAGGTAAGAGAAAGGAGGGGAGTTGGGGGATACTAGGGCCTGAATCAGAATAAGTTATATTTTATTCTTTTATAAAAATGTTAATGCTTATCCTATTGTCAAATATGTCTCAAAAGGACAGGGGGTGGGAAGAAGAGAGGGAAAGGAGAAATACTGGAACTGAGTTAAAACAAGGTACACTCCAAGCTTTTATAAGTATGTCATTATATTGTCACATATATATATCTCACAAGTGTAAGAATTATGTCACTATACTTGGGTATATTAGAATAAATATATACCCCAGAAAGAGGTAAGGGACCAGGGGATGGGAAGAAGGAAGTGGGGAAGTGCTGGAGGGGATGTTGGCCAAATTATATTGTATGCATCCATGAATATGTGACAACAAATTCCATCATTATGTACAACTATAGTGCACCAGTAATTTACAATAAAATAATAAATAAAAAACCAAGAAGAACGAACTAAAAATTATTGTTCAACTACTAGAATCCTGAGTTCTAGAGACAATATCAGCAGAAATCTAAGACCACAAAATGTTTACATTTTGTAAACATGCTAGGAATAAGTTTTGTTTTCTTATATCTTTGCATTAGTAGCTGTATCATTTATCACACATCTTAATAAACACTGCTATACTAATCTTAACCAGCTTTAAAAAAAAAGCATTAAGACTACACTCAGGAAATCAGCATAACCCAGAGAACCAAGGGTCCAACGTCTTCACTCATCTGTGGAGGCTGGAACTAGACCCTGGCCACTGAGAGGTGGTCTATTATGTGTTAAAACCAGATAACGTGTAATGTTACACAACCTAATACTTTTTTAGAGATGTTATGAGAAGGGGAAGGGAGGGATAAGGGTGGGTAAGTGGGGGAGCACTCTTGGGGGTAAATCTAATCTTCAGAATCTATATACATTATATATTATTTTGTTAAAAATTTGTATGATTGTTCAACAAATAAATTTCTCAATAAAAAAAAAAGACTACACTCAGTGGTTACAGCACTTGCCTGGCGTGTGCAAGGATGTGAGTTCTTACACCCTAGCACCACATACACAACAAAGTGTCGGAGTAACAAAAACCACATGAAAAACTAAATAAAATTGATTCTTTCTTTCTCTCTCCTACTCCCTCTTTCTCTCTCTCTCTCTCTCTCTCTCTCTCACTGTCCTCTCTCTTTTGTTTTTTTTTTTAAAAAAGACTACCCTCAGGGTTGCTATGTGGAACAATGATGTGCAGCCCTGCTCTTCACAGAGTAGAAAGTGAAGGATCTCCCCGCCCAGGGAGCACGTATTATACTCCATGGAAATGGTGCCGCCTGGGGTTGAATTCTTAGCCCCCAACTTTGTATGAAAAACTGCAGTAAACGCTTCTTCAGGTGCTGCCATCCTGAATTTCGCGTTTACTATTTCCAACCCAATTTCTCTGCTTCTCTTATACATTGTCTATTTATATAGATTTCTTATTTTGAACATAAGTGAACAGTCTCATTCTTTATGAATCCTTCTGCAACTTTTTGTGAACTCAACATTATGCTTCTCAGTTATATTCCTGTTGATGTTCATCACTCTAGTTCATTAATTTTAACTGCTGAATAGTATTTCATCATATGAACAAACCAGTTTATCTATCCATTACCCTTTTTGACAGCTAGGAGTTTTTTTCTTCCCACTTATTTTTATTTTTTATTTTTTTGGATGAGAACATTGTAACTCTTCAATAATTTTGGTGTTGGGACAGGCCCAAAATGGCTGTAGTCAGGCTCCCTCACCAAAACTTCTGGCAGACTATGCTATGTCTTATCTTATATTTTTAGTGTGTAGCCAAGGCTGAGAACTGGCTATGATGTGTTTAGTATATAATCAAGGTCAGAATCACTCTGATTCAGTGTGCTTATTCAAGGTCACACACCTTTGCTTATGAGCATGCACCCACTGATGTAACCTGCTGGCAGGGTGCCGGAATATAAAAAAAAAAAAGCCCTATGGGAAAGACTATGGGGGAAAGAGTGACACTGACTTGGGGTGTAATGGAACTGGCTAGGGGCTGGCTAAAGGCTATTGCCACCCAGAATAAAGGGTGACTCTTATCCCAAGCGTGTCTTGCATCTTCTTCTATCTGCTGTGTTCTCGAATCTGTTTTCTGGGCCTGAGGCTCACCCTCAGCATGACAGTTGGCCATTCTTATGTCATTTTTGGCCTTTAGTATGCCAGTGAGCAGTATCCATTTGACAATCTTCTTGTGTGCCTTCTGTAAATCAGAATCTACAAACATGAAAACGTTCATCCAACTTCCGCATGACAACCACATATGGTTAAGGTTTGGCCAATTGAAGATAAACGTGAAAGGTTTTCACATAAGACAACCACGGCACGGCCACCATTTCTGCTGTTGCTGTTGATGAGCATGCTCATAGAGCTTTTTAATTTTTCTATTTAATGTTGGCAGAAGTCCTAAAGTCCACTCACTCTGCAGGGTTTGAGAGCCAAATATGGTGCATCCATTCCGTCACTGGGAGTCACTGCAGACCTACTCTGAGCCTGGAACTGGCAGCAGCAGCCACAGCTTCCTAAAGCTGCAATGGTCTCTGGTAGTGGCAGCTTCCTGCTCATGGGAGAGATGGCCTCTGTGGCCCATGCTGCCGCTTTAGAAGCCAGACCTCAAAGCTCGACTGAGAGTCTATATTACTAAATTACATTTAATATCCCCTATTTAGGGATGAATTGACCATGAGGCTATTGAATCTTAAGACTCCAGACACCCTCGTTGTACAGGTCCATGCCTGGTCATGCATTTTAATGAAATCTGCAAAAGTAAGACATTTTAATTGCTACTACTTCCCCTCTGTTAATTCATTTTCTCCCCAGTGTTAGTGGAGTAGCTTCAGGGATTTTGGGCAGCCAGTTAAGGAAAATATTAGCAGGGCATATATTTAGATGGGATTAATGGACAATTTTGTGTTTGCACTTGCTCTAAATGCCCACTGTGTGGAATCAGCCAGCTTTGTGACTTGAGGGGACAGAGCGAAAGATCAGATTGCACCAGAAGAGCAAGTAGGGGAGGACCACTGAAGCTGACATTGACAGCTAATCCATGGAAGACACTTCCAAATCCCATACTTCTTCGGAATAACGAAGCTCACGTGGTTTTCCCAATTTGGACAATAATTTTGAAGATTTACATGGCATTATCAATAATGAATCATGAAGATGAAAGAAATTTTCTAAGCTATCAATAATAAAAAAGGCTTTAGTCAACCACAGAAAAGTGATATTACAAAGTCATTATCAAATAAAGAGGTGATCAAAGAATGTAGCGGCAAAATGCCAAAAAAACCACTGTAAAGATGTATTGAACATTTGATTAATAAACTATTATGCTACTTGTCTAGATTTTGTGCTGTCTGAGTAAATGTCAGTTTTTTAGAATCTGACATTTCTCATAATTTATTTTCTCATTATGAATAAATTTGAACTTAGTACCTAATTTTGCACATTTAATGTTGTATTCCTTTTCCTACAGTAACTCCCAAATTTTATGTTAAATTTGTGCCCCAAACAGCTAGACTCTTCTAATAATAAGTCAATTGCTTACTAAAGTGAGTTTTGTTCTCCCCATCAGAATTTAAATTAGATAATTAGATAATTAGTATTAAGTGTGGTTGCATGTGCTAGAGTTCAAGGAAACAGGATCTCTGGGATTGGTTTTCTCACCCAGGTGGGTTGAAAGCAATGATAATCTCATTAGCAACAGATAACCTCTGCTTGTCTGGAATGAAGTACCTGCCATATGGAAGGCTTTGGTAGACCAGCTGGCTGCCATACACCCCTTATCATGGAACTGGGAAATTAAAAATATATATATTCATATAAATGGAGTGAGTTAGTAATTCTAATTATATTGAAGTTTTTAAACAAGAAAATAGCAAACTCCACATTTTTAATTATTAGCTCAATGCACAGAGTCACAAGAACTCTCATAATTACCCAAAAATAGAAATTCTCAGACTTTGAAACGCATAAGAATCCCCTGGAGGGCTTGCTGAAGTATAAACTGCTAGGTCCCCAAGCCCCAGAGTCACTGATACAGTAGATCTAGGGTGGAACTTGTGGATATGGATTTCCAAACAGTTTTTTTTTTTTTAAGAGAGAAGGACAGTTAGAGAGAGAGAGAGAGAATATCAATTTTTATTGAGTTTTTTCACATGGCTTTCATTGCTCTGACATTTAGTTGTGTATGTGGATGCTGGGGTTTGAACCTGTGTACTCGCACAAGTCCAGCAAGTGCCATAACTGCCGAGCCACTGCTCCAGCCCCAATTCCAGACAGTTTGATGCTAATGCTGTTGGTCCAGGGTTCTCTCTGAGAACCTCAGCCCTAAATGAATACCTTACTCTTGCACCTGCAAAGCCTTTGTAACTAAAAATCAGATGCAGCAGATTGCAGAAAGAGAACTTAAAGTCACATCTTCACTTGGTCTTTTCTGTGGCAGCTAGGAAATGATTAGGAAGTAGTGGGACACTATGAATTAGAACATGGACATTTAAATGAGTTGCGGCAGCTCTGAGTTCCTGAACCTCCAAGCCCCAATGGGCTTTCCATTCCAGCTAACGTAGCTCCTCCCACTGGTCAGATACATGTGCCAAGCTTAGAGACCCAAGGTGATTGCACCTGTAGTAATCACCTTGCAAGAAGAAGCCCATTCTGCTCAATACGTCTATCCCTCGATAACTCCAGGCAGAGTCAGATCCCAGGAGAGCGCAGGGGTGTAAGCACAAAGTCTGACTGAGTAGAAGACACTTTACACAACAAAATGATCTTAGATTTTTGTTACCTTGTATTGACATCTTTGTGTGCTAAGCACCATCCAAGTGCAATGTGGTCCATAGGGCAGATGGAGAGTCACGTGGATAGATAGAAAGTTGAAAACAATTCCTCTTTACATCCATGTTCCGGAAGTGATTTAGATTCTGCCAAGCGGATAACTCATTGAGATTTGGGAAACAGAAGTTGAGGCAGAAGTTTCTGCTCAGCACTTTTTCTCTGCTCTCTGAGTCCCAGCAGCTAGTCACAAGCTTGGCGGGCGTGGACAGTCAGGACAGGTCTGTTCTGTTGGCGTGGCATTGATCTGGATTCAGAACCAGTAGCAATGACTTTCTGATGGAGCCAGTTTCCTGGTTATGACAGTTACCTGGTATGACAACTTACAGACCTTGGCGGTGGCAACATCATTCTGAAGCCAGCAGCTTTCTAATCCCAGAGAAGGCAGCAAAACCTTCCTTGGACACTCCTGTGGTTTTGGGAAGTCATTCAGAAACACATGAGTTTTCATCCCTCTCCATGATTCTAAAGTCATTAAATAGATTCGTATGTTTTCCTGCTTAACTTGCTGGAATAGATTCTGTTCCTCACAAATGAACCCTGACTGATACAGAGCACATGAAATGTCCCCAGGGTCTGTTCCCAGGAGAACAAGCGTTGGGCCATAGGTTATGTACATGTTTAACTTCACTAGACTTTGCCAAATTGACCTCCAAACTGTTATGCCATTTACATTCCCATCAAAAAAATTCACCAAAATCTTAATATTACTAAAACAATGGATGTGGGCAAGGATATCATTTTAATTTTTAATTTCCTGATGGATGATTTTTCTGTATGTTGATTGGTTTTTCATTTTTGTTTTTCAGGAAGTTGCCTGGTCATATAATTTTCTGTTGACTTGCTTATCTTTTTGTTGATTTGTTTGAATTCTTTATTCTGGATACTGAATCCCAGCAATTGCAACTATCTTCTAGTAGTTTCCCTTTACTAATGTTATTTTTGCTATATAAAACATTTTTTCACATTAATTAAATTATATATCTGTCATTTCCTTTATTGTCTATGCTTTCTATGTCTTACATAAGAAATCCTTCCTTTTTTAAATTTCATACGGGAATTCAACATATATTTTCTTTTCTTTTTTTTTTTTTTTTTAGAGAGAAGGACAGTGAGAGACAGAGAGAGAGAGAGAATCAATTTTTATTGAGTTTTTCACATGGCTTTCATTGCTCTGACACCTACTTGTGTACGTGGGTGCTGGGGTTTGAACCCGTGTACTTGTGCATGCCAGACAAGTGCCATTACCGCCAAGCCACCGCTCCAGCCCCATATGTTTTCTTTTAAAACTTTTGAACTCTTTCTCTTTTTTTTTAGAGAGAGAGGAAAGGACAGTAAGAGAGAGAGAAAGGGAGAATCAATTTTATTCAGTTTTTCACATGGCTTTCATTGCTCTGACATTTAATTCTGTATATGGTGCTGGGGTTCAAACCTGCGTACTCATCCATGCCAGGCAAGCACCATAACCACTGAGTCACCACTCTAGCCCAAACTCTTTCATTTTTACCTTGGTAAAAAAATCTCAAATTTATTTTCATAGCTATGTTATGTAATTTTTTATTTGCATATAGATAACCAATTGTTTCAGCACTGTTTGTTAAACAGTTTGTACTGATTTTTTAAAATTTTTTATTTACTTTATGATATGTATTTAGGGTGTACAGCATGATTGGGTTTGTCAGCTTGATGTCACTGTGACAAAATAAGCCCAAAAGGAGGAAAAAAATTTCTGGCTTATGGTTTCAGAAATTTCTGTCCATATTCCTTGTGCCAGTTGGTTTGAGATCTGTGGCCAGGCACTGCCTCATGGTGGAAGTGCACGATGGAGAGAAGCTACCAACTTCAAGGTGGTCAGGAAGCAAAGAGCATGCTGGCTTCCTATAATAAAGTCCATCCCCCCAAAACCATTAAGCTATGAGTACATTAAGTAATGGATTAATCAATTGATGAGGTCAGAGCTCTCATGATCCAATCACCCTCCCCCAAGGCCCTGCCTCTCAATGCTGCTGCATTGGGAACCAAGCTTTCAACACATAAGCTTTTGGGGTACACATGGATCCAGACCACAAAATGATATTTTTAAACACATAGTAAAATGATTATTACAGGTAAGCAAATTAACATATCCATCGCCTTCATAGTTATCCTTTCCTCTTTACTTTTTTTGTGGTTATAGCCCCTAAAATCTACTCTCTTAGCAAAATTTCAATATGTAATACAATATTATTAACTATAGTCCTCATGATATATATTAAATCTCTAGATATATTCATCCTCAGAGCTAAGATGGCGGCCACCCCACCAGCAGTGACTCCGAGAGCTCCTGAGAGTCACCTTACACTACAGGACTGCATGTGGATTCCCACAATAGAACAAAGTTCCCAGTGTGGGGGAACATTACCCCCCACTAATTTTTTTAACTCCAAAGGAATATCATGGTGCATTAAGGAATATAAAGGAGGAAGTCTGTGGTACCCTCGTGACTGGCCCCACACCCAGGGGAGGAAACGGAGCAAATTTCCTGATCAAATACCCTAATCCAGCCTCAAACTCCCTGATCTGATTGATCTTAATTTACGTGAACTTGGAATAAAGCTCTGGGAATTAGTCGCTCACATCAGCAAACTTACAGCTGTTCGTGTGAGTGGCAGCATCCAACTCGCCATTGTGATGTTTCCCTGAGGGCAGGGCTGGCTGATGAGCAAAACACGGTCTTGGGATCTCAGCCACCAGGATCAGAAAACCAGAATCTACCAGGCTGAGTATTGGCCATCTCCCAAAGGGGCCATGTGGTGCTGGGATCTCCCTCTCCACCTCTGGTTGCTGCTGGTGGATCTGGGGGAGGAGAAGATTCTACACAATGCTAACCTCTTCCTCCCCTGTACTCTGAGATCCTGCTATCTGAAGAAACAGACACTCTTCAAAATGGGTACTTGCTTGCTATCATCATATTTTATGAGAGCTCTCTCAAAGAAAACTGCTAGTATTGGTGCTAGTCACCAGCACATCTGTTTTAGTTGAAACAGACTAGTGTCTGCACCTATAGCCTCTCAAGATCTCGCAGACCGGTCTGGCATCTTTAGGTCTGTCTTGACCAAATAGCTCCCCATCACAATGAAGTAAAGCCATAAGAATCTCCAATTACTCTGACAAGAGTAACAAGGTTGAACTACAAGACACACTTTCTGATTCTGAAAATGAGGAGAAGGGGAAATAACTCACCTCCTCAACCCCACAGCACTCCACCCAAGGATCCCATAGGTGGGGCCCTAGATGAAAACCAAAGATATTGTATCAACATTATGACAAGTAATTCAATCAAAGAGTTGAGAGATGAAATAAGGAAAGAGATCAGAGAACAATTTCAAGAGATGAGAAACAACTTTTACAGGGAAATAAGGGAGCAATTCCATGAGATGAAAGATCAGTTATACAAAGAAATAGACATTCTGAAAAGAAATGTAGGAGAGCTATCAGGATTGAAAAACACAGTTAACCAAATCAAATCTTCACTGGATGATATTAACACCAGAGTATACTCTACTGAAAATAGAACTTCAGCCCTTGAAGAACGAACATCAGAAAATGAAGATCAGCTAAACATTGTCAAATTCAAAGAAGATAAACAAGAGAAGCAACTTATATTATATAAGCATAACTTCTAAGTAATATTTGATGAGATAGAATGTAATAATCTGAGAATCATTGGCCTGGAGGAAAACTCCGAACAGCAAACAAGAGGTATCAAGAAACTTTTAAGCGAAATCATAAGCAAGAAATTCCCTCATCTTACAATTGATCCAGAATATCACATCCAAGATGCTTATAGAACACCAAATAGGCCTAATCAAATGAGAAACTCACCAAGACATATCATATACAAAATAAATAACAGAGAAATTAAGGAGAAAATTCTAAAAGCAGCTAGAGAAAAGCTCCGAATCACATTCAGAGGCAAACCAATTCGGATAACTATGGCTTTTTCAGAGCAAACAATGAAGGCCAGAAGAGCTTGGAACAACATCTTTCAAGTGTTGAAAAATAACAACTTCCACCCAAAGATAATATAAACTGCAAAACTCAGCTTCAAATGTGATGGGGAAATTAAATACTTCAATGATAAACTCAAGCTAGCAAGATACATGAACACAAATCCTGTACTGCAGAATATTCTCAAGGATGTTCTCCATTCAGAAGAAAATGCCAAGGATACCCTAAATCCTTAAACAAGGGAGAGTCAATAATCATATTATACACAAATTGACTTCCAAGATGACTCCAAACTCTGTAATTATTACAAAGTCTGAGACTCAGCCTCCCATATCTATTCTAACTTTGAATGTGAATGGATGTTGGGATCCCCCAACATGAGGCCCAGCTGGCTTGTAAAAAAATTGGTGGTAAACAACTCTAAGGGGTCCAGCTGGCTTGTAATTAGCAAATTGCCTGACCGCATGACTAAGCTACTTGGCCACTCATTTGTTACAATTGGATAAACGTGTTTGCACTGTACCCCTATTGGTTGTTGTAATGAATAAATAGAGTAGTGACTAGTCAGGTAGAGCAAGCAGCCCTGTCCCGAAGGAAGAAAGCATAGAACCAGAGAAGAAGGCAGCCAGGAGGAAAACAACCCTGTCCTGAAGGAGGAAAGCAGAGAAGAAGCATAGAACCGGAGAGATCAGCAGAGACGTCAGAGAGATCAGCAGCGGTAGAAGATGCAGGTCCCACGTTCCAGCCACTGGTGTTTGCCCCCTCGTTCCCGGCTCCCCGACCCTTCCTAACTAGGCCCCTCAGGGAATGGCCCAGGTCCGGGTCATTCCGCCCGCTCCCCACTCCGGAATGCTGCGGGGAGCGACTCCTTACCCCGGTTCCCAGCCCCGTCCTGACTCGGCGCTCAGAGAACGGTCCAGGTCCAGGTCTGGGTCGTTCCGCCCACTCCCCGCTCTGGAATGCTGCGGGGAGCTACAAATGGGCTCAATGCCCCAATTAAAAGACACAGATTGGCCCATTGGATCAAAAAAAAGAACCAACATCCAACAATATGTTGCCTGCAAGAGACACATTTGACGCTCAAAAATAGACACAGGCTGAAAGTGAAAGGGTGGCAAAACGTCTACCAGGCCTGTGGCCCAAAAAAGCAAGCTGGCGTGGCGATTCTAATTTCTGACAAAATTAATTTCCAACTAAAACTAGTTAGAAAGGACAAAGAGGGTCACTTTATCATACTAAAAGGGACAGCCCATCAAGAAGATATAATGATAATTAACATTTATGCCCCCAATTACAACCCCCCCAAATATATGGAAAAAATACTTAAGGACATTAATCCCCTCATTGATCTCAACACAATAATTCTGGGGGACTTCAACACACCACTATCAATTCTAGACAGATCATCAAAACAAAAAATCAATAAAGACATCTCCAATCTGAACAACTCTATTAATCAATCGGGCTTAACAGACATCTATAGATTTATTCATCCTCTATAAATTCAGGTTTGGACCCTTTGGCCTACATCTCCTCATTTTTCCCACTTCCTTACTCCTGATAACCACCTTCCTACTCTCTTTTTCTCTACATTAAAAAAAAAAATTCCACGTCCATGTGAGATATGCAGTAATGTTCTTTCTGTTTCTTTCTTTCTTCACTTAGCATGATGTCCTCTAGGTCCATACTCATTCCCTTGGTGTGTGTGTGACAGTTTTTTCATCCATCCATCTGCTGGTGGACTCTACCGTTGTTTCCAAATCTTGGCTATCTTACTCCACTGTCGTGTTCCAGGATTCTAAGTATTTAACAGAGTTTTCCTGGGTCTTCCAGTCTGCTCTCTTGCTTATTGTCTATGCCTGCAGCGGTACTACATTGTCTTAATTTTTATAAGCCATGACATCAGGTATGGAAAGTCCCACAATGCTCTTATTAAAAATAATTTGGGGGGGGGGGCCTGGAGCAGTGGCTCAGTGGTTATGGTGCTTCCCTGGCATGTGCGAGTATGCAAGCTCAAACCCTAGCACCACGAACACAATGAAGTCTCAGTGCAAAGAAAGCCACATAA